>JASDQU010307952.1:32342-50303 GCA_032191745.1 Picea mariana
ACAAAATTTAACTAGTCAATAACAAAAATTCAAAAAAAAAAGTCTCACACTATATTTTCCAAACTATAATCAATCATCATGATCAATTACATATATTTGTCAAAAAGTATTGAAATTACTTATATAGCCCGAAGTTATAAGTCCAATATAACAACTATGTTCAAACCTCAAGCAATTTAATGTTCACCAAGCAACTTTTTCCATTCATATGAAATATGTTGACGCATTCTGAAGAATAGTTTCTTAATCTTCAATCAACAATTTCCACTGCTACCTTTTGGACCATATTTCCACTCTTGACTTGTTTGAATTGCAACCATATTGCTATGACCAAATGACTATACTGACAACATATAACATCTAGTTGGTAATGTTGAAAAATAATGTCACACGACCATTGAAAATATAACATATGTATAATTTGAGGGATCTTTACACTCTTGTAGCAATGTGATTTAAATGCACCTTTTTTGTATTTTTTTTATCCAAGGACAATAAAAACATCACCTTCTGTAACCATATCATAAACACAATGGTAATCCTTATTAATCTCAGTGTCTTGATTATCCATCTCTACATTGATCACATTTTCAGATGGTGGCATTGGTCTAGACTCTTCATGTTTCCACAGTTTGAAAATTTTGTTATTTTATTTTTGACACTCATTAATGGGCTCCACGTCATTAATACAAGCAAGACAAAAGCAAGAGTACTTCCATTTCTTGGTTGAGTATACATTTAACATTTTCTCACTCCTAACCAATGTAATCATTTTGTACCAAGAACTAACACAAATGCATGGCATTGATCTATCAACCTCACCCATCGCTTTAATATTCCAAAAGAACCTACTCGAGACAAAGGAATTTGTGCACATTAAATTTCACAAATAAATTATTGTTTCAATATAAAAATTCAAATGCCAAACTCTTTCAGCTACTGCACACATGAACCATCTTTGGGTTGCATTCATGGCATAAGTTTGATTACACCTGTTAACAACATCCTTTGAATCTACAAGTCAAGAAGCAGAGTGACTCAACTAGTACCTCCTAAATGTTTGTTTCACGTAGACCTGAACACCATTAAGCTCTCCTTTCATATGCCTTGTCTCAAAGAAACTCAAAGTGTGATGAATGTTCATTTTCTTATAAAGGAAACACAACCATAAGAATGATCGCCCGCAAAAAGTTGACCAATACAACCATTTGATGACATGCGGTGCTCTTTAAAACTAACCCTCATCTCATTAATTCTTTATAAAGTGAATCAAAACAACCATTTGATGACATGCGGTGCTCTTTAAAACTAACCCTCATCTCATTAATTCTTTATAAAGTGAATCAAAACAATGCTAAAGAAAAAATGTATCATGTGTAGGATCATCGCTAATATAAAAATGATACTCCTTAATCACTTCACGATGATCTATATTGTGATCACAATCATTCATACCAATTTTTTCATATATGAACAAATGTAGAAACATGATATGAATATAATATTGACTTTGGATCTCTCTCTATGCAATGAAAGTGTAATTCTCGACGAAATCAACCACTAATAATATTGCCCATTTTGAAAATATGCCACAGTCAAATGATTGTGTAAACTATAAGTCTTGCCACCATGCTCTATAAGAGTGCTTGATATATCTATATAAATTTTGAGCTTGAACTTCTTTAGGAAATATGCGACCAGAATATCCTCTTCAAGTAAATCAATTTTTTTGAGGTTGTTGTTGAAACTATGATCAGTTTACTTAACATATTCATTTCTCTTCCACTTCACAAAGATATTTGGCGGTCGAGAATCACTAAGATCAATAAAATAGTACTAAAGCATGTCAAATCGAAACATTATTTCTTATAAAATAACTGACAATTCTCTTGTGCACATAATATCTTGATAAAAATTCACAAAAAATGGAAAGAGGGTCATTTGACCAATGTTGTAAGCAAAAATGTAGAAATGTCTCGTAATACCATTGAAATTCTACATAGTATCAACATGTGTCACAAACAATATGGGTTTGACATACCATGGTTTAAGTTTTACAAATGTGACAAGGGCAATATTAGCATCAATATTATTCTCCTTAAAATTATAGAGCAATACCACATGAGTACCATGTCATATATATTTGGCATGAGTCTCATATTCACCTCCTAATATACGACATCCTTTTCATTTGGTGAAAGACAAAAATTCAAATGCCAAACTCTTTCACCTTATCTATCACATTATATGAAAATCTATATTATTAGTGATGCCTACAAATAATAGTTCAACAAGAAAGTTCATAATCTTCATCTAACTCACTCCAAAAATTTTATGCTTCCACAATGTTTTCTTCAAGGTTTTTAATACTTTCACAACCATTGAAATCAAACGTTTTGATGAAGTTCCTTTTGCAATAGCAAATGTTATTAATTCTCTATGGAGAGCCCTGGCATCGATGCTTACTTCCAAGTGCAGAAAGTGCCAAGGTCACATTTTTTAATAACACCCCAATTACCTTAGCCTATTTGACACTTTTAATTACATGTAATTTACTATATCTCTTATTGTTTGTACTTTAGCAATCTACATAACATCCAAGCTTATGTTTTGACTAATTCAACTCAAAAATAAAGATTTTATCATCACATTTTTTTTAGTTAAATGTCTTTGTTTAAAAATATTTATTTTTCGCTTTCAAGAATTAAATATATAATTTCAAAATATTTTTTAAAACTTGAATAAGTCAAATCTAGATCACCAAATTCTCAACCTGCCATTGGTGTCTATAGCAACATTGACTTGTTCATTCATATCATCAACAAATTCCTCAACACCTATTAACATTGTTTCCTTATCATTGCTATGTGCTTCCACATTGCTTTCGTATACTTCATTTGCTTTTCTTCTATTCATGTAATCACGATTTTTCGCTTTCATTTCATTTATATCAATTTCTTATGATTGGTTGCAATCCTTTTGGTATCCCAAATTTGACAAGTCATGAAACAAATTCTAATATCCCAAAGCCAAAAAATAGTTAACCCAATGGCCAATATTTATAGCGCAATGTCCTTTTATGTTTTGTTCTTCCTCTTCCTTTTATCCTCTATTTTTCCGAGTTTATTATAAATGAATGATACAAAAATGTCTCAACTGTATATATATATATGAGGAAATACCGTTTTGGGGGTTAAATTTTTCTCTTGACTCAAAGTTAAAGTAGAGTTTTCAAGTACTAATTTGAACTCTTAGGGTGAGTTTAATTTGACCAAACATAAAAACATTGACAAAAATCTCTCACCCAAGAATTATAGCATTATTTCGAATGAAATTTTTTGGTCAATCAAAATAATGGAGTCTACAATTTTCAAAGCCCTAATACTTYAACAAGGGTGGACCCCTGCAATTTTTGAAAATCCAATGCCAAATCTCTTATCAATGGATTTATTTTTAATATGGTTTGTAACAATATAGAAATTTTAGTCAATGTTGTAATTCTTTAATAATTTTGATTTAAATTTTATTGCTTAAGAATTTCATTCTTACCAGAATAACGTGTSAAATGAAAATTCAGTATCATCAAAATCGCAATACCAWAAAATAGCAAAGAGCATAGTACAATTCAGCTTTCCTCTTCAAAAAGGGTATTTTAAGTTTTCTTGGTAATGATCAYGACARAAAATTGAAGGCCACAAAAATTTGACAACACATTTTTTCCTCCATTATAACAATTGATTAAAAAAAATATTGAAATTTGAGCAAAATTAACTGATGCAATGGAAACATCTATGTAGATTGTGTGCATATATGTTTCCCTAAAATGAAAAGCTATCTCTAAAAGACTAAGTGCTCAAGTGGGTCACTCGTTATCTTTACCGAAAATTCTGAAGTATATGCACCGAATAAACATAAGACTTATCTCATTATATGTTCATAAGTAAATTTTTTAAATATGAATATATTCTTTACAAATCTTGTTTTTACTTCTAAGTGAAATTCTGGAAATAATGAGATTTGGTCACCTGAAACTGAAGAAAAGAAAAATTTGTAATTTTCTTCATCAAAAACAAGCAAAAGTATTACCCATTTTCATGGTCTCACCCAATTCAATCTCCCATTAATTTAGAACACATCATACATTATTTGTGTAGGGAAATTAATGAATCAATCAAATGTTTGTAGCTTAGAACTTTAAACTTGCATTCATGTTATACTTGTTTTATGAGTTATTRGGGAAATTATGATTATTAAATTAATTCACTTTTTTTCAATGTTTGGTCTTAAATAATTTTGTGCATAGCATTATGTTTATAATATTTTGTAAGATTGTTAATAATATTTTGTGTGCTTCTCATATTGGGARTTAATGAAATTTCCCATGCTCACTCATGAAGCTATGGCAAGTTTTCAATAATGACTTGTGAAAATAAGTAAAAAGATGAACACACATTGAAACAGAATTAATACATATACCCCTTCAACAAAATGAAAATAATCTCTGCAAAACTGTTCCCCTTCAACAAAATGAAAATAATCTCTGCAAAACTGTTCCCCTTCAACAAAATGAAAATAATCTCTGCAAAACTGTTCATGCTAATTCCAATCTGATCATTGAAAGATCCAGAAGTAATACATAATGTATAGTGACAACAACATTACAAAATAACTACTCAACCTAATATAGTTAGTTCTTGGCCGGATTCAACTTCAACAGATTCACACAATCAACTGTACTTTCAAATTGAACCCTATGTTGTCACCTTTTTACAGTTAAACTAAACATACATAACGCATCACCAATTTTAAAATTGAAATTTCCGTACTAAATGTGAAACTTTCATTGTTTCCATTTCTTTCATACCTAGATTAATAACCCAGCATAATTGACCCAACAATCAAATATGATGACGAATTTAACCCAAACATTAGTTAGTCGTACTTTTTCATAAATAAACTAAACTTGTTGAATGGCTTAAGATAAATGGGGCACCTGGAAAACCAATCATCTAACCGTGCGAGACAATATTTAGTTTTTTTGACGCGATTTAAGATTAAATATCTGAATCGTCGGGCAAAATCGGATATTTCCTCACCAATTTCATCAAAACTTAGCGCCCAACAATCTTTGATGGTACACCTACTTTAGATCAATGAGCAAATTCCAACTCAATGCCTCCGGTGCATTAATATTATACCTGTGACATTCTACCTTGTTTTTCATAACTTGGTTGACAATGTGCACACTCCTGTAAAACATCACCAAGGTTTTCAAAATCCTTGAAATAAATACCAATGTAGTCTATATTGCCCTGAGTTTTGAGTTTTCAGGGCAACAAGATGGGGGGCGACAAGGTACCTCCCAATTTCCAATGGGCAGGGACGGCCGAAAAATAGTAGGAAAAAAATCCCCAACATGAGGAATTATTCAATTAAATATGTAGAATAACTTATAAACACATATTAGGGAATTAGGGCATGTTGAACATACATGGGAGTGATGCAAAAATCCAAGATGAACAGACACATCAAGTAGCCATGAAATGACGCGAACCACCGAGGAAAAAATCAGATGAACTAGAGAGGAATGCTGAAACAAAGAAGCGAAAAGGGCGGGGGACAGCCAAGATCAGTAAGAAGATGCACGCAGGAACATCACAGAACAAGAACACTGGACAAAAAGCAAGGTTGCAATGGCAATGCAAGACAGGGCAAAGCGACATAATGATGGGAAATAAAGCGCTGAGAAGAAGAGGAACAGAAAACACTATTTGAAAATAGAGACGTGGGGAAGACGTAACGCATATGATATTCCCAAATGTCCCCGCTTTCTAACGTCACCCCACGTCACGTCACCCAAGGACGTCCACTGGAAAATGGGGACATCCTCCACCCTTCCCACCATCTTCTAGGGTTGTGGAAACACTGCTGACGTGCATACCCCAGGGGTGGAGGCGCTTGCCATTTATGCAACACTAAATGTCACATCATGATTATACTACTACACTAAAATGGCGGGAACACAACGTATGCAACTTGGTTTTCAATCTTTAATAAATTATCGTGGAATTACAATAAGAGATTGCAATTAAGAATACAGGGTTAAAAAAACCTCAAATAACATATTTTGATACAATCATTGATTTCCAATCGCGAAATCCAAGCCGTCAACCTAATATTTTGTAAAGAACACATGTCCATATAATCGAGAACTATGAAGCAGAAATGTTTTGCTATCATTACCTAAACACATAAAACTAGTTGTGAAGATCACATCAGCTCCCTCCAATCGCCACAGGAAGCCAAAAAATAATATGCTACAAGGAGCTCTTAGTACATCAGCTATGCAAACTCCAGCCCCCCTCTATGAATTCGCTTTGAACGCAATTCTGTATCTGAATAGAGGAACGGGTTGACAACTCAATTTTCACTGATGATTACATTCTCATCTTGCCCAAGACACAGCATCTATTTCATCCCGTGCTGATTTATACAGCTCAAGCCTTTTAGCACATCCTTCCCTACGTTCCATCAAGGCTGGATCTTCATCTAACAAAGCTAAAAGCTGCTTACCCTGTTTTAGAGTTCAGGAAGAATTAATATCTCAATCTTTTACATCACCCTTTAATTATGAATATAAAGCATGCAAGAAAGATAGATAGAGATTCCTATCCCAAAGCACATACTTCCTTTTTGCCCACTTGAGTATAGAAGTGGTTGAGCAAACAGTTCTTGGCCTCACGAACTTGACAATACACCACAGCTTTAGGAATAGAATTCTTTAATGTATCACACACCATGCCCACGTAAGCAGAAACATTGGAACCTAAAAATAAACATAAATATTAGTGTCACAAAATAAAACGGCATTGTCAGTGCGAACTTCATCGACTTAGTAAGTACTCGAGAGGTGCAGCAAATAAAATGTGTAAATAATGCCTTGGGTATGTCCTGTCACACCTATTCTTCTGAGATGAGCCTCTGTATAACGATCCATGGCAGGTGCTGCAGGATTTCCACCTTTCTCCACTTCTTGAGGAAGCTTACGGAAAAACTCAACTGTCAAATAACTAGACTCCATATCCACTAATCTCGTTGCAGTTTTACGGCCATCCTCACGGAACCTCTCTAAAGCTTCATTTGCAGCAGCAGCTACTTCTGCTTGAAGGGTAGGGAAGCGCTTCAACTCCTACAAATGTTAGAAAATAGAAAACAAGAGTTAAGCCCCTCTGAAATCCACATCGTGATTGCCGAAATACAGTAAGACTGTTCCTTAAATTAGATATTGTACACAAAAGTTTGACCCTTGCCTGAGTTTCATTTAAAGATTTACGAACAAGTTCCTTCAAGATAAAGTGCACCTGTAATGAACCCACGAGAGTTAACAGATACAAATGAAAACTGTTTTACTGTAAACAAACCTAAATAAACTGTTACGTGCAAGAGAAAACAGTGTTACATTACCGCATCAACAGATGCTTCCGCAGGGCCTTTGAAATAACCAAGGGCACCATCAATAAGTCTTCGATATCCTTGCTCAGGAGCTATCAAGTGAGGTTGATAACCATCAGCCTCAGAGACCACTTTCCTAACATTCTGCAAAGAAAGGTGGCGGTCAAAAGGTAACTTTTTCAAAGCTGCTGGGAGCTGGTTATCAAAGACTCCATAGACACGCTCCCCTCCAGGTCGTCTGAAACACAAATGCACAAATTCATTGTGTATCAGCAAAACAAATTTCCAAAAAACCAGCAAATTGCTGTCTGCTAGATGAAAACAATACAATTATTGTAATCAATATCAGTCTACGAAGTCCCAAGTAAACACAAGAACATAATATTAAAATACCTCTAAGACTTCTTTCAATATTAGGTGGTCTGAGGGAGTAAACTTTTAAGAGGGTTAACATCACCTGCCTTAGGGTACCTGGAACGGGGATGCATCTCCCGTCCCTAGTGCAGGTCCAGGGACACTTGTTCCACACCCAAGTGCAGGACAGTATCCCAGAGTAGACACGAATGCACCCAGCATACCCTCGCCAAAATCATGGAACTTCCCCTCGATACAGGGGACATCTCTCAAGGATAAAATGAACAAAAAAAACAAAAACCCAAAAATTAAGTAGGACCCTTATATAAACCCAGGGCAGCCCAGCCCAGCCCAGCCCACCCTAAGGTAGGACTTGAACAAGCCACTTAGTCGTTTTCATTTCATTCCCTAGTCTTTCAGAATTTTCAGTCACTGCTACTCTCTGTTTCCTCTTTCTCTTTTCCTCTTGCATTTGAATTTGCTTACCACTCCATCCACCTTTCCTAGGCCTTTCATCATTGAGATCATTCAAAGTGCAAGCATATTAAATTGGCAGTTATGTCTGGTCCTGGAAGCGAGTATCATAAGGCAGTTACATTCTTTCTTTTGCTCAGAATTTGACCCAAATGATCACCCTTGCAACATTGTAACTTGTAATAATATATTTTAATCATAAAACAAATCAAATTGAAAAAGCACTGAATTGATATTAAGTTTGTATGTTATATATGTGAACATACAACTATAAGTTCCATTAAACATACTGTAGTAATTTAGTTATAAAAGATTAGTATATACTATGCAGTTAGATTATATGGCATACCTCAAAGTAGTCACATTGTATCGAATACATTCACATACCTCAAAGTAGTCACATTTTGTCACGGATATTCACATGTAAAAGGACAAGGCTATTTAGTCCAAAGACATAAATATACTGAATGTAGAAGTCACAAAGATATGGAGATATGCAGTCAAGACTCAAGAAGACTCATTATGTAAGACCCAAGAGACACGACTGCCTGGTAGACATGATTCCATGGAACAATAATCGAGTGTAAATAATAGACATGCCCTTCCCTCTAGGAAGCCTTTGTACTCGAAGCAGAAGAGGAAATTAGATGAAAGATCATCAAAGCTCCAATCAATAATGATGCATTGTAGAAGCATCAATCCATCCTAGATTACTTTCACTAAAAATGTTGTTAAAGTTTCTCGACTGAGACTTCTCTTATTATGACTTCAAGTATGTCTTTAGAAAGAAGTTGTATTGCAATTCTAAATCTTGGGAACATTAAAACAGAGTTTGTCTTTGTCCAAAGTAATTAAGATGTTGGTAACTTGTCTGATAGAGTAACAACTCTTGCATTTGGAACGACAGTAAAATTCAATTATAGAATACATTTTCCTGATCTCAATTTTAGGACACCCTTTGTGAACCCTAAGTTATGTAGTGATATCTCCATTAAATACTTTAGTCGATTTATCAACTGATAAAATCTTGTCACTAGCGCCAGTTCAAATTCATTATTTCACTAACTCTGTAAATGTTTTCTTTGTCGACAACTTAAACTTTGACTTTCAAAAGCATCATTTTACTTCAGTTTAATCCTTTAACTTTTGTGACATTTTCAACAACTTACATTACTAAGATTTTTATTTTCATTTCAATCAAGGCTCTTAGGGCCCTAAGTTTGAAACTCGTAAACTCTTTTTAACATTTGTAGGCAACTTGATATTTATAATCGGCACCTTAGATTCTTAAACTAAGGTTTTATTGATGGTTTGGATAGATTGAGTATAGCTAAAGCACACACCTTCCTTTTGCCCCCTTTTGATACTAAATTTTAATACTAAATTCTAATCTTTTTAAATTTGGCAGCTTTGTTAATTTAGTATTTTACTTTACTAACTGATAAACTTTTAACTTCGATAAACTAAAGCACCAAAATAATTTTCCACTTACCAGTTGACTCTAAGGGATGCAAGCTACTATACACACAATGTTTAACTTCCATGCTATTATCTTTTATCAAACTTATATTGCCTATTMTCCAATGGGTGGAATATCTTCCAGTGGCTGTGAGCATGGGGTATTTTCTTTGCAGCTAACCCTTATAGAATTTTGAATGATTTAAATTGCAGCTTAATCTTTAATCATTCGACGTGTCTAAATAGAACTTTCAATTTAAGCCCAATGGGMTAGCTTGAGTGGGTTGAGTGCTATGAGCTTTATATAGGAGGTCTCGAGGTCAATCCTCCACGCTGGCTGCCTCTGTTGCATGCCTCAGCCCTCACCCCATGTCCCTAACAAGTCGATCAGTGCTGACGGGTTTACACTATGTACCATTCACAAAATGTGGAGAAGTGCCTGGGGTTTCCCCACAAGGTTTTCCATGAAAAAAAAATATACCTTTCAATTTCGATGAATCTCTTGATGTAGAAGTTCAGTAATGATACTATGTACCCTCTTTTTGGACTGTTCACACATATGTTATTTCTGTATAGCCTTTGTTTTTAGGCATCCTGCTTACTGCAGATAGGGGTATTATTATTTACCAGTAAAATAATATTTGTTCAAGGACCTGTCGTGGAAAAATACAATCTTGGCACTTCTGTGTATGATGGCACAGACAAAATGTAACTTTTTTCTCCTCGATATACGGTTACTATTTTTTCTTTGGATTAAAAAAAGAAGATACCTTTTGGGCAAAATAGGTAAAGACTTTAATTTCCTTCCTAAACTGTCAGCGACAAGAAGAAAATACAAATCTTTACTTGAGCACACTTCCATTTGAAATTAGAGATTGTGACCTCACTGTACAGATTTTTTGCAAGACATCACTCCTACATTGGCTGGCATTTCCGTAGTTGCAATTGCTTCAACAGTGACCAGCAAAGCATGGAACATTGATTATTGATGGTGGAAGGCAGCTGCTTTAGCAGGCTTCATATATTTTTGGACCTTTAAGAGTGGTTTATTCTGTCTACTATTATGAATCACTGGCCACAGAAAACAAATGAGCATTGAAATGATTGTGCAGTTTGACAACTGCAAGTCTACAGTGGTGGTTTGGTAGTTAAGGAGGACTTCTTTGTCTTGCAGCTCTATTTATTTCTTATCCCTCCAATGGTGATTGCTTGCAGTTATCTAGTTGAATAAAAGTATATCTTTCCTTCATTGGCGGTGTTTCCGACAATGTGATTGACAATTTCCTTGTGCACTTCTTCCTGGCTGGTATCTGACTTATTTTTATAGTGTTTATTTTCCTTCAATTGATCTTTGAACTCAACATCAATGTCTCCACTCTGGATAAGTATAGCTGCAAGCAGTAGTAGCATATGGCTATCAGGCAGCACGATGAACTACTCTGATATATACCATTAGGTTCCACTATATATATATATATATATATATATATATATATATATAAACTTTAAAATAAAATATAAGATAAAAAATAATAAGAAGAAATTAATATCAATAAACATGACTAAGAATCATGTTCAATAAATGAATAACTTAAGGATGATAAAATCCAATCATGAATGACGTTATTGAAATTTAAATATACAATATAATTTGCAGCTACAAATTGCTAAAAAAGACCTTGAATCTATACTCTAGTTTGTAAAACTAACAAATGGGGAAAACCTGGTCAAGTTGCTTGTTCCTTCGGGTGAATCTAAAGCTCGGTCGGAATCATATCCATACGTGGGATGACTCGACAATGGACACCATTAACCAACAGTTGCCTCCCGCTGCTTGGATTCATGCGCTAAAGTTTGAACACTGAACATTGTGGCGACGGGTAGAGTGTTCGCCTATAGGCTATGCGGCGAATTCAATGTTGTAACGAGTCACCTGTGTGGCGGAGTGTTGTAGCGACTACCCTATCAGCTGTGTGGCTGAGGCCCAAAGGTTTAAACATCTCCGTCTTCAAACTGTGCAGCGGGGGGTTTAATCCTAGATTCCTCTTGACTCTTAGATAGTGCGACAGGCAAACTCACGGAGTAAGTTGGAAATTGGAGTTATGCGTCAGTCCACCAGGTAGATAGGGTTATATTACCTTTTTTTAATTATTAAAATCCTTAAATTAACCTTGTGACAAACCTTTAAACGAACCTCGTGGCAAACATTTAAAAAAATCAAATTGAAATTCGGCTTTAGGTTCAAATTCGGCAAGGGATTCGGGTTTGTTTAGGTTCGACTTGAGGTTCGACGAACCTGAACGAACCTATAATTTTTTTTGAGGTTCGTCGAATTCAAACCTCATGGTTCAAATTTGACGAACCCTGTGACATAGCTTGGGGCATATATCCCATGGCAGTCACAGTGTGCCACAGACATTCATATATTAGGGCATGAGGCTATTTAGTCCAAAGGACAAAATAAATATACTGGATGTAAAAGTTACAAATGTCAAGTGATATGCAACAAAGAAAAGATATATATATATATATATATAACTAAGAGACCGGTCAATCGGGTGTAGCTTGAGTGGTTGAGGAAAAAGTTGAAGCTTGATGAATCCTTGTGTAACATTTCTATGACAAACTTTCAACTTTTCAAGGAAATGTGAAGGCAGTAAATCAGCAGGGTCTTTCAAAAAGACCACGGTATATGTGAGAAATAGAAATTCAAATATAAATGCATAAAATATTAAAATTGATATTATTATTTCTATTTGACCAGAATAGTGCAAATCATAGATTTATCCCATACAGTACAGAGCAAATCAGCTACGAAATGACAGAATGAGCATAATGTTGAAATTATATTACTAGGATTATAATAAAAATTATAAATCTCCTCTAGAAATAGGTAGTCTGCATAGCAAGAAGAAAAGATCGATAGAGTGTTTACCCTCCATCTAGATGCTCTTTGAAAATACGATCAAAAGCACGACAAAGCTCTAAAATTGTATATAGTTGTGCCTGCCATGGATTACAAAAGAACATCACATTTAACAAGTTGAAGCTAATGTGTTGCACTTCAAAATTCAATATGTTCTACAGTGGCAACTATAATCTGGCATTAGGACTATCAATAGCAAATCTTACCCCTGCATCAACAGCAATAGGTCTGCCAAGATGATTCATCTCTGATTCAAGTTCATCTATAGTTTTGTTTATCAAAGACAGAATACTCGGTATGCGTGACTTAATGGCACTCTCCAGTTGCTGCAGGAAACATGGACATTAGTAAAGATAAAGCATCCAATGACTTTGAAAGAATGGCTGGATAAAAAGGATTCAATCCTGGAACATAGTAACTACCTTCGAAAGTAGCTTAGCTAAATATTCTGAACCCATTCGACTTGACAAGTGTCCATAATCAGGACTAGTTGCAAAATATTCACGTTCCTTTCTCCGGGCAGCAATCATGTCCACGCTCTTGTTAATATCAGCTTGTGAGCGATTGACAACTCCAACCCATGGATGTTGTAAACGATATGCTCGCCCATCAAGAACCTTTTTTCAAATGTGAAATGCATCAGTACCCTCTGGAAACTAATTATCTAGATACAGGAAGAGAGACGGCTCAACAAAAGCATCAACAACAGTGCGAGCTGTTAATTCTATTATGACAAAACCATTAATAGTTCTCTGAAAAGTTAAAACAGTCTCCTTACCAGCATTCCCTGTGTTCAAACATTCTTGAAAAAAATCCACAGACAATAAATTAAAGTCTTATAGAATTTTTAAGATTGTAATAGAAGTGCAGATGTCCATATCATGTTCCAATTACCCTTCAAGTAAATGGAATGTGGGAGAAAAACTCACATCTATAGCATTTGTTCCCTTGTCCATGAGATCAAGCTTTGTCAACACTCCAAATGTCCTATCACCTGAGCAGAATATATGGCTGTTAAATGAAGTAACATAATAGCATTTTACTTAGTAGCTTGGCATATAAGAAAGAATTGAATCAAAAGATCCCTCTTTGACAGTTTACAAAAACAAATTAAGCAGAGTAGCATGTATCACCAATATCTTGATGTAAATCAAATTGTTTATAAGACCTAGATATTCATTTCCTTATATTCTCTATCAAGCATTAAGGTCAGAAACCATCACGTAAAAATGTCATTTAGGGAGAGAATACATACAGAGAACTACCTATCTATGCTCATTCTAATGATTAAATATTCAAGAAAATCGTCTAGGGAGAAGAATACCTGAAGGATCAACTTCTCGGGCCAGTTTTATAGCATCAGATGTTGCAATATCTTGGTTTGCAGGAGAAATTGCCAATATAAGACAATTGGGCTGCATATAAGATCCACATTACATTAAACAATCTTCATTTACATAAGAAACTAAATCTAAAACATTTCAGCATCAAAACAAAGTCCAAAGCGGAATGAAATGTACTCAAATGATACCTAAACACATATAGAGTATTTACCATTTACAAAAAGAAGATTTAAAGAATTTAATACTTCCACTTCACAGACATTTACTATAGTATATACTAGCATATAATCAACTCTTACCACCACCCAAGGTGTCCTACATATTACAAAGTCATCAGAAGCTTAGGTGTGGTTCTGAAAGCACAAGTGTGATTTGGGTGCAGGCACAGCACCCTGCCAGCTTTTAGGAATTATTTTCATGTGTGTGAAATTTTGTATTGGCCCTTGGACTGTGGTATAGCAGCAACTTGGAGTCGTCGTTGTGACAATGACCTGTATTCAAATCCCAGAGAGCATGCTCCTCCCCTATGTGGGGTTTGACAGATGTGGCTATCACTAGATGTTGCCTTACTGCCTTCTTGGACCTTGTGCCATTTATTGTTGTAGCCTTTGGGTAGTTGGGTTTCGGTCTACCCTTCTTAAGACTGCCAATTATGTTGGTCTGCATACTCATCCATATCCTTGTGAGTAATGTTGGCTGAAATGAAGATAATCTGAGCTGGTATAGAACCCTCAAACTCGTCTTCACTAATAAACAATGGTAGTCTATGGGTCCACATTGTTCCTGGGTTTTCAGTCCATTGGGCCCTCATCTTCACTAATATATATATATATATATATATATATATATATTGTAGATTAAATATTGCATATAAGAATTCAATCTGCCTCTCCTACTATGTAAGTGTTATAGCATATAAACACATCCAAGTTCATGGTTTTAGAAGTTTCCATGTTTTATGTAACTCGGATAATTTCAATAATGTTCTTGTCAACTATCACTGAACATCATTATGAGAAGAAAACAAAATTTACAAGTCCCCATGGTGAGGCCTGATACAAGCATTGCTGATGCCATTAATATAACAAAATATGTTTTCTGCAAGTAATCTTCATAATGGCAGAATTAATAAAAAATTTACATCAGTGAATTGGGATGGTATGACACATCAGAATTGAAACATAGGAAAATGCCTATCTACCCACCAATTATTTTACAATTTACTTTCATTTTAAAATTTTAGATTATTCCAGCCTGCAGGGGTGTAGACCGATTGGCAAGTGCCGTGTAAATGGAAGGAAATGTAAAAAGGAGGTCTGGAGTTTGATTCTCACCCCGATTTACCCGTGCCCCATGCTTGCAGGCTGTGTGGACGGAGGTTATAGAGGTAATAGATGGGAATCGACCCCGTGTCACGCGAGTTGCCAATTCCGCCATTCACAAAAAAAAAAATATATATATATATATATTTCGATTATTCCAGCATCTATTGCCCAATCAAAAGTTCACAAGGTATGTATCTGGATACTACTACAGACAGTATTGAAATTTAATGGCCTACACTGCACATCAAAAACATGTACATGTAACATGACAGGTAAAAAGCCAAAATGGATCCTTTGATTTGGAAACGGATCCCATAAACCAGGGATGCATCCCGATTGAGATGAACCCACACAAGCAGATCCCAAAGGGAATTAACGTTGGTTTTAGATTTTTGGTATGTTTTTTACGCTTTTAGCCTCCAAGATTGTTTTATAAGCACCCGACCCCACTTCCAAGGAAACAGAAAGTGATTTATTGTCTGTAGTGGTCAGGGCGCAGGCTTTGAAGTTTGAGTCAGCAGGAAGTCCGCTCGAAAGCACAGTGAGCTAGTGGGAGCAGGTCCACCAGCATCTACAGGTCTACCAGGTAAGTATTTACGACCTTTTAAAAATTTTCTTAGCGCCTTCATGTTATCAGTTTGAACAGTTCAAATAAATTTTACAGGTTTACTATTTATTTAAATATGATATATCATATATATCATATTACTAATTAATATTTAGTAATATGGTACATATGATATATCATATTTAAATAAATACTATTTAGTATGGTATCAGTATTTTACTATTTAGTATTTAGTTCCTACTTAACAAACAATATCTAGTATTTAATTCCTACTATTGGCTAATTTAATATTTAGTATTTAATTTATATGCATAACTTAATATCTCAATATGTATAGCATGCATAACTTAAACTGTTGAAGAGAAGATTTAGAAAGGGAGAAGGGCGACTTTTCTTTTCAAGGTATCCAATCATTACAGCCAATGTTTTGAGGGCAAATAATTTTAAGGGAAGCAAATCGTCATGTCTCTTTATAGGAATAATGGGGGTCTTTAGGTTTTTAAGTTGAGATGTATTTCTAAAAGTAACAGCAGAACTAATTTTTGGAGGGATGTAGGCTAGCGTGAGATATACACTTAAAAAGTAATCCATGCAAAGCATATTATGGTGCTTATCTGTCAAAATCCATTAAATACTAATAGACTATAATCATTAAGATCGACAAGGCAGGAGCACTGAAGTTACTAGGTCTGAACTTGAAAACCAAGGAGTTTAGAATTGATCTAATTATGGATATAGGATTGGTTAAGGGAAACCTGTCCAGTGTGCTATTTCATACATTTTCTTGGAATCCCATGTGGGAACTTTAATGTACTTTTCACATTCTTGAAAATAAAGGATTGCTTTGGAGATAGCCTCTTGTAGGTATTCTTGGAGTGTTGTTTGTGTGTCAAATTTAGAATTCTGTAGCTGATTCTCTATTGTTGAGTGGGCTTCCTTCTATTGTCTTCAACTTCTACAGTTAGATTTCTTTTTGTAGCTGCTGACAGTTGTTGCAGTTTTTCTTTGTAGTGGAAAGTTGATGCTAAAAAGCTTGTTTGAAAGGTTTCTTCATAGAAAACTAATAGTAGGAACTAAATATTAGAATCTATATTAAGTTAATAGAATCTAAATATTAGAATCTATATTAGTATACATATTAAGTTAATATATATACCATGCAAAAGAATCTAAGCTGACACCCCTCATCATCAAAAAAAGATACCAAAAACCTATAAAAAAACATATATACTACATAATGAAGAATTGAGGCCCCAAAACAAGCTACATCCAGAATGGCAGGACTCCTTCAAACTTTAGTCAAACTCAACCACAACAGTTCCCTCCCTTCTACAAACTCCTATTAGATTAAAGTATACCACCCTGTTGATTTTCCTGAACCTAGCACCTGGCAGTTAATTCCGAATAAAACATGTTTATTGAATAAAAGCACAACTAGGTTACTCAACGAAAAATAGCGAAAGCATTAAAACAGAAACCAAACACACATTGCATAAGAGATTTCGGGAAACTACTAAACACACCTAGAAAAACCCTTGCGGAAAAACCAGTTCTAAGTTTAATTTTATTAAATAAAATCCTGGGATAATGGCCCATCGGAGGAGTTACAATGCTGCAATAGCCTAGCCCACTTGGCTGCTATCTCCGTGCTGCCCCTTTGCACACTTCTTCAGCCCTGCCCACTCAGTCACAAGTACATGAGCAAGACTCCACTCATGGTGTGGCTTGTTATCCCCGATATCTAGGGATAACTAGGAGATCATGTCTCGAGGCCCACATGGTCCTAGACATGGAGTACGAGAGCAGGAGCGACTTGAGCATGGTCCTGGAGGACCCATCTTCTTCTTCTCAGACAGATTTGTCCTGCCAGTAGTACCAACCTCCATCACTACCGGCTTGGGCTTGCATCAGAAAAGGCTCTTGCTCCATGAGGTAATTGGTCCAAGGTATCATGGTATGTGTCATATTTGATCATTATAACCTTCGTATGTATGCATTAGATCTCTTTCATTTTGGATGACTGCTTGGATCTTACACTAATCCACTTGACCACTGTTGGGG
>JASDQU010307952.1:50403-76991 GCA_032191745.1 Picea mariana
ATCCAGATTGACTTGGGGACGTCTCCCTTGGACTTGCCCTCCTAAATAGAAAGAGCCCCCCATCGAGGTGACAGTGGGTGGGGAAGCTCTTGTTACGCCGGTTTCAAAGCCCTTGGCCCTTTCCTACAAACCGTGCGATAACATGGCTCTCACTCTCCTTAGATCTGCTTTTATAATCTGCTAATGACTAAAACCCTATCTCCAAAGTGATCAACGATCAAGATCTGATCTTGATCTCTTGAGATCAACAACTGTGACTAAATCTCTTGTTGAGATGACTTAAATCACTTAAGTCACTCAACTTTATAAAAGGTCACTTTACTCATTAAATAAAAGCCACTTTAACTATAAAGTTGATATCTAGAGAGCGTCGCTCGAAAACCTCCGCATGCTAGGCACTGCCAATGCAGAAGTACCTATCTGAGCTACCCCAAAAACTAACACTCCCTCTTAGCAAGGAAGGTACTTCTAGAAGAACCTCCTCCTGGATCAATCTCTGACCCCATCAAATCCGATGTTGTTGTAGCTACTCCATTTGAACTAGAAGACACTCCTACTACCTCTGTTGCACTCTGATCTTATCTACAATCCAAGATCCCCTTGGACCCCACTACAAGTTGTCACAGCACCATGTACATCTCCCCAATGCCAAGCCTCACCGATGCATCCTGGGTATTTGCTCCCTCTAGCCGTATGGGTACCTGTCCATCCTCGAACATAACTGCATACCCCATATCTTTCTGAGTTGCTATAGAGAGCAAATTTACCTTCGGCTCTGGTAAAAACATCACCTTATCCACCTCCAAAGAACCACCTAACCTACGTCACCTGACACGATGACACGGGACACGAAGGACACGGAAATACGTGTCCGACACGTGAAATTTTGACCTCAACAACAGAACATGAAGGATACCTTTATACTATATAAATCATGATTCATTATAATTTATACTATATATATTCAACATTGTAACATCAATGATGATAAAATGACAAACATTGAAGTTTGAACGCACAAGAAATTAGAACCATTAGCTGCAACATTCTCATTAAGTCATCAAAATCAAAATGTATTACAATGTATAAATATTAGATAGTAATACCGAGTCAGAGTCACTAACACTATCGGTGGGAATGCCAATGGAAAATACAAAATAGACATAGAGTAGATACTAGAACCGACACCGTAGATGGAAGAATTGTCAAGACTCAGTAGTACTAGTCCTCCATGACATAATCTTCAATATCAGTGTCCTCACCACTGCTCTCCTCTCCATCCTCCTCTTCCTCCTCCTCTATATCCAATGCAATATGTGCATCTTTCGTTGTGGAGGATGACCCCTCAAGAGGATCATCATCATCAAAAGTAACTGGCTCTAGCACTGGATCATTATGATCCAAGTTGGCTAATGCCAACTCAACACTATTGTCTAAACCCATATCATTAGGAAACACATCCGACATCTTTGTCTTTCCCTTCATCGACTCTTCTCTTTGCTTGTAACTAAGACAGAGATTGTTGTGCACATACACAATTGTTTCTGCCCTGGACTGCTCAAGCCTGCTCTTCTTCAAACTGTACAAATTCCCATATGTGCTCCAATTCCTCTCACAACAAGAGGATGAAGTAACCTGAGAGAGGAGCCTCATGGCTAACTGTTGTAGAAGGAGGCATGTTTCCCAATGAGTTACCCACCAAGCATAGGATTTTTAACCCCCTTGTCTCTAAGCACACCAAAGCCTCCAAATCTCCCAGTGCCAATGGAAAATTCTATGAAGCCCTCCTCCACCTCATCAAGGTATGCTCTATCCTGAAATATCCACCTAAATGCATCCTTCCTCCCCTGTGAAATCTCACCATCCATGTGAGGAGGGAATCTGCGTGAAGGCCCACAATTGATCCATTCATTAGTATAGTACTTGGGATTCAATGAGTGAGCCAAGCAATGCAAAGGGTGCAATTCTTATCCCACCTGCTGATAAGAATATCTTGTATGGTGGCAAGGTGTCCAAAATATTTGTGGATATTTAGCTTCCACAATCATGCCAGTAGCCTTGCAAACAGGTGCATTATCTGTAATAATTTGCACACAAGAATCAACACCTACATCTTCAATAACCTTAATGAACAACTCACCCATATATTGTGCATCCCTGTATTTTCCAAGAGCATCCACCGCTTTCAAGAAGACTGCTCCATTCATGGAAGATCATCATGAAGTTGATGAGTGGATGGCGTGCTGCATATGTCCAACCATCGGAAACAATACTAACAACTGTTGAGGGCTATGTTGATTTGATAGGTTGTAGGATTTTATCCACCTCCTTCTTTGCCTTCGCCAACAATGTGGTTCTAAGCTTCTCTGAATTAGGAGGAACATATTTGATTGGAGCCTGATCAATTAGAGCTCTACACATCTCAAGAAACAAAGGAGACCATGCAACATTGAAGGAAATGAAGTTGAGATAGAAAAAGAAACCAATGGTAAGATCAACCTCTTCTCGCTTCTCTCGCTGAAATATCTTGTCCATTGGACCAGTTGCCCCCCTTTTTCTTGCTTGTTGAGTAACTTGAGTTGCACTCCCACTCCCAAATTTAAAATTGTTAGATGGCTTCTTCAAGAATGGAAGAGGATCGTCATTTTGGCTTTTCTTGGATGTTGTTGCCACCTTTCCCAAGCCAACAACGTCCTCTTTTGCCATTTCTCTTCTTTGGATGTACTCACCGATTTACATGCTGCAACCTGCAAGTCCACAAGGCAGCCCTAACAAATGGCCTTTAACTCGGTAATAGGTGCTTGTAAATTCATTATGGCAAAAGCCACATGTCCACAAAACATTCCCTCCCACCCTTGCCTTGGCCCCATCTCCTTGTTTCCTTGTAACATACTTCCACAATGGATGTTTGTTGTCTTGACCTTGTTGTTTTGTTGCACTGTTGATTTTTCCATGATTAGAAGCTTCACTTCCAGCTCCACTTGCAGTAGATGGGACACTAAAAGAGGGTACTGAAGTTGTTGGAGGAGGAGCAAAACCAACATTGGGATTCTTCCTTTGCCCTTTTGTTGTTGTCTTTGATGATTGAGCCATCATTTATGTTGAAGGAGGAAGAAATATCATTGTTGTAATAGTTGTTGTAGCAAAAAACTTGCAATTTGGTCCTCAAATCCACTTGGCAGCACTTGGAATGAACTCAAACTTGCACAAAACCCTCTTCCTTGCTCACCAAAATCGCCCACACCTTGACCTGTTTAGCAAACAATGAAAAAAAGAGTGGATAAGGCACTTTTTAGAGGGCACGTGCCTCCAAAAGTCGGGACACTATCCAGATTCGTGTCTGACACGAATTTGGTTGTGTCACGTGTGAAGGACAGGACCCAAATCCGTGCCGAACACAAATCTGATCGAATCCGTGTCCCCATGCAGGATTCGAGACACGGGGGGCATTTTTAACGAATCATGTTTCATAGCACCTAACTCTAGTTGGAATCTGATGCATCCAACCCCCTTCACTGCATGCTTGGTGTGTGCCCCACTCTTCACATTGAAGTCTGAGCCCGTCTTTGAATAACTAAGGAACACCGACCTCATTCTCGTCAAATGATGAGATGATCCACTATCCAACACCTACGCATCACTACCCGAACCTGCTAACTATTGCCCAAACACGCTGCCCACTGCCCGAAACCTTGCTTGAGGCTGCATGGGGCTACCTGCAGCCTCCTACTACTGCTTGGGTCCTTTTATGGGCTGCCCGGAGCTTTCTTGGGTGTTTCCCGGCTATCTCAACCTACTGCCCAAGGTACCTGCTCCTTGCCCAGGGCACTTGCTCACTTCCCAAAAAAATTTGGGGAATCTACTCGATGCCCAAGTGTTGCCCGGACCTACCCAGGGGCTGCCCAACCCCTGTGGCCCCTGTTGGGAATTTTTGCAGCCCTGCTGTTGGACAACTTTCAACTGCTGGGCGGCTGACCCTGCTTGGTTGTGCGCCCAGTCTCCTTCTGTCAACGCCTTTAACCTCCAGCTGACTATCTCTTCACTTGGCAGTTGCCACAGCCACCTAGCCAGCGGCTTCTTTTGATAGTTGTTATGTTCACAACCACCAGCCTATTGACCTCCGCCTCTGCCAACTCCCAACCCACCCCCCCTCTCATGTGTCTCCTGTTGGTTGTTATGCCACCCACATGACGACCCCTTTGACCCAGCCACCACATGGTCTGCAATATTTCCACCAAGGGCTCTAATCGACACCCACGACCTCTAACAAATTCTGCAGCGGCCAATTAATCTACTCTGTTGACACTCAGTTGTCCACGAGGATTGCTCAATCGACGGCTCTCCCACACTGCGTTTACTCCTCAGCTGTCGATTGTTCGTTAGAGTCTTTCTCTGCAGATGATCGCTCCAATAGTCTGTCTTCCACGGGGACTGTCCAACCACCGCACAGACCGACAGCTTGCCTATCCACCCATCCTTCCCAGTCCGCGACCCTCACGAACAACACCTCCCACGTCTCCACAGTCCACTGCAGCAAAAACGAATCACAAGGCCATGCCGTGCAGATCTCCCACACAGCAAATCACAACCACCTGATCCATGCACTCAACGGACAGTTCTTAGTTTGTATGTAAATCTTTGCTACAGCAGTGCAATTGTACAACGTACGGATCTGTACGTACGGCCTATATAAGTAACTCCCTTTTTTTTTCTTTACCCTGTCCCTGCAAAAATTTAAAAAAAAAAACCTCACAGCAAATCTCAATCTTTAGTGCAACCAGGTTTTCTCAGATTCTCGACTCTGATACCATGTTGATTTTCCTAAACCTAGCACCTAGCAATTAATTCTAAATGAAACACGTTTATTGAATTAAAGCACAACTAGGTTACTCAACAATAAATAGCAAAAGCATTAAAACAGAAACCAAACACACATTGCACAAGAGATTTCGAGTAAACACCCCTAGAAAAACCCTTGCGGAAAAACCATTTCTGAGTTTGATTTTATTAAATAAAATCCTGGGCTCCCGTCCTGGGATAATGGCCCATCAAAATAATTACAATGCAGCAATAGCCTAGCCCACTTGGCTGCTATCTCCTTGTTGCCCCTTTGCACACTTCCTCATCCCTACCCACTTAGTCACAAATACATGATCAAGACTCCCTCTTGCTCATATGCACTCATGGTGTGCCTCTCACTCTCCATAGATCTGCTTTTATAATCTCCTAATGACTAAAACCCTATCTCCAAAGTGATCAACGATCAAGATCTGATCTTGATCGCTTAAGATCAACGGTTGTGACTTAATCTCTCGTTGAGATGACTTAAATCACTCAAGTCACTCAACTTTATAAAAAGTTACTTTACTCATTAAATAAAAGTCACTTTAACAATAAAGTCGATATCTAGAGAGTGTCGCTTGAACACCTTCGCATGCTAGGCACTACCAATGCAGAAGTACCTGTCCGAGCTACCCCAAAAACTAACACACCCCTCTTAGTTCATTAGCCTTATCATTATGAACTTCTAAGCTTCTAAACATGATAGATGTAAAGCAACAAACCTTCTTAGATTTGTTTTGCATTGGTTTAAGCCTTTAAATTTTAAGGCTACTAAGACTGTTTAAAATTTAAAAATTAATAATTATAGCCATCAAACCTAAATTAAGTCATTGCTTGCTTCTCTATATTATTTTTAGTCTTTTAAAATGTTGCTATATTATTTTTCACTACCATGATGTATTATAAATTACAACTTATAATTTATTCCTAATTATAAACATCGTGTAATAGACATGGAACCATCACAGCATGAGCAGAGTCAGGGGGAAAATGTCAATAAAGACCAAAGATCTTCGTTATGGTAGTATGTGGAAATTCCTGGCAAAAATCTTGGGGGTGGTTCATACAAATGGAGACAATGAATGCAATAACGTTTGAATGGCTCATACGCTAGGGTGAAGAGCCATCTCATTGGGCAGACTAAAACAAGTGTGTTGATATGCATTGGTCCAAATGGTCCAAATGGCAAACCTGGGATGGGTTTGAGTCCTGTAAAGCTTAAGTTCTATGCATCTTTGTAAGATGTTGCTAATAGGAGACTCAATAAGGGAAAACTACCTGCGCAAGGCTCTACAACTAAGCCCCCATTGCCATCTAGACCAATTATCACAACTAATAAAAGGGTCTACTTTGGGACCTCTTAAAGTAGCATTCAATGACCAACGTGGAGGAGTAGTTGATGAGCATGTAGCTCGTTGCATCTATGCAAATTTACTAGCATTCAATTTGGTGTGCTCCCCTTATTAGCAACAAATGATTAAGGCGAGATCAATGAAGCACCAAAAGGATACAAGAGCCCTGCTTATGAAAAGGTTTGCACCACCTTGTTAACATGAGAAATACACTTTGTGGATAGAAAATTACAATCAATCTGTCATACATGGGAAAAAACAAGGGTGTCCATCGTTTCTAATGGATGGAGAGACCAAAGAAACTGCCCTTTGATTAATGTTATTGCAATATGCCCCCAAGGAGCAATGCTTTTTAAGGTTGTTGATTGCATTGGAATGAAGAAAGATGCAACATTCATTTCCACAATTCTAATTGATGCAAAAGAAAATGTGGAGCCATAGAATGTTGTCCAAGTCATCATAGACAACGCATAGGTTTGTAGAGTTCCAGGCTTGATTGTGGAGGGTCTATATGACATCTTATGGACTGCATGCGGAGTACATTATGCTTGCCAAGATTGGCAAGATTGAGTGGATCAACAAAATATATGTAACATCAAAGGAAATCCAAATGTTTATCCCTTGTTAATCAGTGTTACTTGTATTATGAATTTTTATTTTTAATTGTATATGATTTTTTATTTGAGATTTGACTTCTCAAAACTTATGTAGGTTGTTGAAATCAGTTTTGCCTCCCACACTCTAGTCATAAAGAGGCTTGTGGAGGTGAGACAAACATTACAAGCGATGGCCATCGACCCTCTTTGGGAATTGTGGAGGAATTCCACTTCTGATAGAGGATAGGATCAAGTATGTCATTCTTGATGATGCATGGTGGAACAAGGTCCAATACCTTCTGAAGTTCATAGAACCAATCCTAATCATGATCAGAACATTTGACACAGATATGCCTTGCTTGGGGGAAGTCTATGAAAACATAGATAGTATGTTAGAGAGGATATGGGAAATTACCAGGGCCAGTGAAAGTGACCCCTTCGAAGTCTTGTACAATGAAGTGAAGGACAAAGTTACCAATAGGTGGAACAAAATGACCACGCCATTACACCTTTTGGCCTATGCACTGCACCCCAAATACTATTATTCCAAAATATCATCTTTACCTAGTACAATAGACCCAGACAAGGATTCTGAAGTGGTAGAGGGATACAAGAAAGCTTTGAGGAAAATCTAAAAGGATGTGGGAATTGCAATAGAAGTACACGAGGAATTTGGAGCATTTGTACAATCCATTGGTAACTTTTCAGATCCACTAACCATGGATGATCGGGGGCATATGGATCCTATTACTTAGTGGGACTTCCATGGAGGGGAAAACATTCATCTCTCAACTCTAGCCACGAGGTTATTATCACGGGTTGTCAGTGTCTCGTCAACTAAGAGGAATAGGAGTACATATGGCTTCATCCATTCGGTGAAGCAAAACAGATTGGAAGCAGTGAAGGTTGAGGATCTTGTGTATGTTCATTCCAACCTCCGTCTTCTATCACATTCTAGTCAAAAGTATAAAAAAGGTTTGAGCAGGATGTGAGATGTGGGGCCTGAGATATCTGGCTTAAACCTGACATTGAATGCCATGACTCACCTCAACCTTCTTGAGGATGTTACACTAGCAGTTCCTACTTCTGCTACAACTTCCAACATTCCTAGCCCCCCGTCGTCCATTGATGATGTAGTGTTACAATATGCATATGATGAGGATGTAGACCCTTTTCAGATTTGTAGTTAAACCTACTCTACATTATCATAAACTAATCATTGATGAGACACTCATTTTTGTATTTACTATTAGAGAAATGATCAATTTCAAATCATGAATTTCCTCCCATAGAATGTCACGTAGATGATAAAACCACCTCTTCAACATAACTGCAAACTATGTATGCATATTCATGTTTATGTAACCCAATGAGTTAGCTCAAACTGGTCGTCACAAGTGTTGTTGAGCATATAGCTAGTATCGTGCCAGCAGGTGCCCAATTCGAATCCCCTTGAGTGCAGTGCACTAGTCTACACTGGCGAGTTTACTAGGGATGCCATCCACGAATGTGGGAAAGCATCCCTTAGGTTTCCTCACTAAGTTTTCTTTGGGAAAAATTAAAATACATACATGTGTATGTGTGTGTAGATGCATAAATGTATATAGGACCTGTATAATGAATAAGCAGATTAGAGAAATGGTCAAATCATGAATTCCCTCACATGCAACATCAAGTAGCTAACAATAGTTACCTTATCAACATAGCTGCGAACCATATTTTCAATATCACCAACAATGCTTTCTGGCTGTCCCTCTGCAATATCCAAAAGTACACTGGCTCATATATTCACTATTCACAAGACTTCTATATGTCAATACATTAAAACTTCAAACTAGAATTCCAAATTCAGATAAATAGCACACAGGAATGTCCAAGCTCACCTACAGCAACCTTTGTCAAACCGGGCAGATCAACGAGTGTTAAATTAACAACTGTCAAAAAAACAAGGAAAGCAATAAGCTAAGAGAAAAAAAAAACGAACATTGAAAATGCTCCTAACTTCTAAGCATGCAATATTCGAAGGGTCACCCAAAATACAGTAGAATTCTATATCATATGAAAACAACTTCCAATGTAAGAGCCCATCAACCAAGACACTAAATGAATAGAAACGTTTGCCTTAACTGTGTTTATCAAAATATATAAAACATCATTCATAATCCAAATAATGAATAAATGAAGCAACTTGAATGTTGCAACAAATTAACAAGACCCAAATGACCCAATTTTGTTTCTGTCAGAACAATGAGTGATAAAAATATCTCTGATATATTTAATTCCATCAATACACTGCTCTGTTCTCAAGAATTGCTAATCCAAGTTGAATTCTTTACATATGTCAAAAAACAGTTCTAATCCTGTTATAGACCTTAAAATATACTAAAATTTAACTTTGCATTTACCCCTAGATGAGTATCAGTCAGCAAGCAAAAGGCACATTCCAGCTATGACCCAAGAAAGGCAAACACAACAGTAAAGAGAAGCCTTTTGACTAATACAATAGCAGTCCTGTCCTGTTCATAAAACATTATGTGACAGGTGGCTGCCAAGTATATTAGCTCTGGATCATGAAAGTTAGCCAACAGTCAACAATGAAATAAAGATGCCAAGATCCTATAACATTGTCCCATTTGATGGAATCATGAATGCTAACCATATTAGCTCTGAATAATCAAAGCTAACAGATATCAAAAGAATATATGGCAACACAAATCTTATCATCCGGAGCCTCAGAAGTAAATTTATATATAAATAATTAATGCTAAAGAAAGAGGAGACTTCTTTTATACACTTCAATAAAAATGAATGTGTAAACTTTTCAGAAATCCAGAGGGCAGCATGCCATGGTAAGTTACAATCACAACTTTGACAAGGGGCATTCACAAGTTATCACTTCAACAGGCCATGAGGATTATCAAAGTGTAAGTGATGAGTATTTGACTTGTCTGTTGCTTATATTAACCAAAAACACAAATATGACAGCACATAAAATTCGAATTTTCTTGTAGCAATATAAAGTTTATAGAATCGTCAAAAGAACCCACAAAACATCTCTATGACTAGACTTAATAAATGTTAATATTAAAGAAGAAGACAAGTCAATAAAAGCAAAAAGAAATAACAATATCCATCAATACAATGTAAAAGTAGCCTACTCACAGTCACAGTAGAAGTAGAAACAAAGGCAGAAGAGGAATGAGAAGAAACAGCCTAAGGACCCCCAAAGGGTGAAGGGAAACTACAGACCCTGCATCTACCACGGAGAGATGCAAGAAATAAAGCAATTTTATTATTACTCGGCTATGTACTCAATGGTTCACAGATACTTCTATATGAATGTGTGGTAGTTAGATTGCACCAAGTTCAACAACTAACCAACTACTAACATTAATGTTAGATAATTAACATTTAAGGTGACCTTAATTATAACATTTATGTATTTGTCTTATGACTCAAACACCACTCTTGACACAAAAATTACACTTCCAAATTGTTGCCCCCACCACAATACAAAGCGCAAACCTTTACGAAGATGAACTCAAGTAAAAGATGACTACATCTTTTTTGGCACAAATGATATGAAGATCGCATATGGATACACTTCAATCCACCAAGGCATCTAGGTAACCAACAACGATGCTTATCAATTCTCTAAGAAAGCCACCTAGATACATGCTGTATGCTCAGTGTTTATTGTCCAAAAACCAAAAAGCTATTTGTTATTTCTGTCGTCCAACAAATTTTGGAACCCACCGTTCATGTTCCTTCCCAGTTGCCATCACACTCGTACTGAAAATGGAATTCTATCAAATTGCCCTGAACAATCATCCATATTTGAGTAACCCCTTTAGTGTTCCCTCTAACAAGAGGCACACCTAAGAGGCTGCCTTTTAACCAGCTAGTGAAAATAGGTAGTCATGATCAGTTTTGTCGTCATTGATACCACACTCCTCATCAATATCATGAATTGCAACATTACTACTCTAATAAATGTTATGAATATTGCATATGGGTACACTTCCATCCACCAAGAGATATGGGTAAACAGCTATGATGCTTTCCTATTCTCTAGGACCAAGAGATATGGTTGTATTGTAGAGTCCCATTGATCCACTGTTGTGATCATTCGTTGGACATTAATAATTTATCTTATCTTATCTAGAAAAGCCACCTGGAGATCTTATCTCTCACCCTTCATCTTCACAATATTATTTCCTTTAAGGAGATCAGCAACTTAAACCTTACATATCTATGCAATGTAGTATGGCCTCGCACAATACTACCATGCTCTTTATTTGTGTTGATCTAGTAGTATGGCCTCGCACAATACTACCATGCCCTTTATTTGTGTTGATCTTTCTTTAGATCAACACAAATAAAGAGGCTTATTTTGTTGTATCATCTTCATGATTACTCGTTGATTCCTCCTTTACAACAAGAGTTGAAATAACAAATTCCAAAGCATGTGAACATAATTGACCAAGTGGAAATACAGCATTGCTATATTTTGCTCTGATATGGGTCTAGACTCTAGGTATTGGATTTAGTCTCACTCCAAACAGTGGGTTGATTTCAACACACAAAAGTCCCCAATATTGCAGGTTTAATGACCTTAAAGCCTTCTTCAAGACCTTGGCAAAAGTCTTTTTTCCATGCCTTCGCCAAATTCTTAGTGCTAGCTTTCGGAAGGCGGAAAAATGACTAAATGACTAAGGCATAAAGAGAAAAGGGATATGCAAAGGAAAGGCTGGGAGTTGAAGCAAAGTGTAGCTGCGCACTCTGCACTCTGCATCAAGCAAAGGATAAGGCTAACAACATGCAAAGGTTTGGCATGCAGAAGATTAGAGGAGTCGAAGGGAAGACTACCTCTGCACTCCACACTCCACAACAGGCTAAGGCAAGAAGGAAAAGGCATGCAGCAATGCAGAGCAACATAAGCTCAAGGCTTGAAAGAAGCAAAGCTATGCACTCCACACTACAATAAAACAAACGCTTACCAGTAAGTTCAAGAAGAACTAAGCCCCCCATGGACAACATGCTAGAGGACGTGCCCACTCAGAATGACCACACATGTATAACCCAACAAAACAAATGGGAAGATGCCACATAACATCCATGTAGGCAACAATAACCCTAAAAGAAGAATCAAATGCCATGTATATCTAATGAACATGCAAGAGACATTGAAGATTCAAGTGTTTCACTAGGAGAATTTGGGGCATCTACAAAGGAAGATGCAGAGGTAATTGTGATGACTATTTGTGGTCCCTTGGCTTTACAAAGACAATGGAACCGTTAGAGGAAAGTAATAAAAGGGCCAATTGCTATCAAAAGAAGAGGGAAAGAGGATGAAAGAAGGTGAAATTCAAGTGTAGAAAGAGAGCTAGAGACAACCAAAAGATAGCCAAAAGGCAATGTGGGTTGTTTCATCAGTTCCTTGGTCTACATGCAGAAAGTAAGAAAGAGGAACGATGCCAAGAGTTTCAGAACTCAACAAACCCATATCACAAACAGAGGACAATTTTGAAGATGGTAAGAAGAGGACTTAAATACAGAGTACATCCACATCTAGAGCAAGAATGATGCTGAGAAAGAATGTCCCTTAGCTCTGAATGGGCATGCAACAATCTCAGCCTGTGAGTGTGACCTAGAGCACAAACAAAAATGGTTGTCAATTCTTAAGAGGAAGAGATAGTAGCAGTAGAGGATTGTTCCAAGACCATAAGGATGAATTGCAAAATACAAGCTTGTACTAAGTGGAACGAAGACTATCCCAAAGCACTAGTAAACCGTCTCTAAGAATGCAAAACAACAGTAAGAACACTCAATAAGAGTGTGGCCCATTACATGTAATCCTCTACTAAGGAACAATTGAAGAAGTCATTCTTTGTTGGTTTTACTTCAACACTGTTTTTTGCATTTAAATTATAGTGTGCAAGTATTACATAATCAAAATTAATGCACAATGAAATAGCAAGCAAAGATAAAACCAATTTAAAATCCACAACTTATTAAGGTCTGTGCTGGTCCATCGACTCAACCATACACTGAACAACTATGGATCATATTGGTATCAGAGCCAAGTTAGAGTATACTGGCAAAGATATTTGGTATCAAGGGGTCCAAGTCCAAGAACAGTTGGAGAAGGACAAGTTGGTGTCAGGGATTTTGAGGGACTCAAACGCCTTTTAGATGGGGAGGTGTGATCCAAAATGGGTCAAGGTATAGAATTTAGTTTCACAGTTTCACTCCAAACAGTAGGTTGAGTTAAACACGCGAAAATCACCAAAATTTTGCAAGTTTAAAGGGCTTATAGCCTTCTTCAATACCTTGGCAGTAGCCCCTTTTCAATGCCTTAGAAAAAGTCTTAGCCTTAGCCTTTGAAAGGCGAAAAAAATGACTAGGGAATAAAGGCATGCAAAGGAAAGGTTGGGAGTCGAAGCAAAGGATAGCTCCACACTCTACATCAAACAAAGCCTAGGGCTAAGGGCATGTAGAGTATTAGAGAATTTGGAGGGAAGGCTACCTCCACACTTAACAACAGGTTAAGGCAACAAGGAAACGACATGCAATGATGCAGCAACGGGGAGCAACAGAAGATTGAGGCTTGGAGGAAGCAAAGCTTTGCACTCTATTCTACTATAAGACAAATGGCTATGCAATAGGCTCAAGAAGATCAAGGCCCTCTATTGCCAACATAGCAAACAACATGCCCATTCAAGATGACACGTGCATAGCCCGACGTATGTGAAGACGACATGTGACATCCATGTAGGCAAGAATAACCCTAAAAGAAGAATCAAACACTAAATCTATCTAACGAACACATAGGATTTAATAAGGATTCAAGGGCTTCACTCGCAGCATTTGAGGCCTCTACAGAGGAAGATGGAGGCAATTGTAATAAATTCTTCATTGGTTTTCCCAAATAGGTTTCCAAGATAAAATATGTCTTACTACTATGTGAGAGATTGATTTCCTAAGCACTCTAAGTATTACACAATCAAAATTAAAGCATGATGAAATAGCAAGCCAATATAAAAACAATTTAATTTTTCAAAATCAATTTAGGTCTATGCTAGAGAATTGACTCCACCATAGGCTGAGTGATAATGGATCATATTTGGGGAGCAAACTTTTAAATAGTAAATCCTTTGCATCAACTATTTTGACTCCAAACTCTACCATCCTCTATTTGTTCACACAACCAAACTACCTCCATGTAACGTTGTGAGTTCTAACCCTCCATACTTGTTCAATTCTAACCCTCAGGTCTCCATTTCTAGGCTATGGCATTGTGTGACTTGCTCAATGTTGCAACGAGCAACAGTGAACCCATACCAACCAGCAACAGTTGACTATACTCATCTCTCATGTTATAATTTGCTACTATGAACCACGGTTGCAACTTGATGGCAACTGCTACGACTTACTACAAACCACACCACCACAATCACAAGTCATAACTCACCCATACTCTTTCAAATTCTAACTCTAAGTGATGCATGACATTAGGGTTTCAACTTGATGTCAGTTGTTACATCTTGCTAAGGGCAACATCGCCATGTTCACGAGTCACAACTCACCTATACTCTTTCAAATTCAAACTTTAAGCAACAAGTCACAGTTCACCTTTATTTATTATTTTATATATTGTTATAATATCTTTTAAAAGTCAAAATATAATATAACATAGAAGTTAATAAGTTATAAAGTTTTAAAATATATTCTATAAGTTAACAAGTTATAGGTTGAGTTAAACACGCAAAAATCACCAAAATTTTGCAAGTTTAAAGGGCTTATAGCCTTCTTCAATACCTTGGCAGTAGCCCCTTTTCAATGCCTTAGCAAAAGTCTTAGTCTTAGCCTTTGAAAGGCGAAAAAAATGACTAAGGAATAAAGGCATGCAAAGGAAAGGTTGGGAGTCAAAGCAAAGGATAGCTCCACACTCTACATCAAACAAAGCCTAGGGCTAAGGGCATGTAGAGTATTAGGGAATTTGGAGGGAAGACTACCTCCACACTTAACAACGGGTTAAGGCAACAAGGAAACGACATGTGATGATGCAGCAATGGGGAGCAACACAAGATTGAGTCTTGGAGGAAGCAAAGATTTGCACTCTATACTACTGTAAGACAAATGGCTATGCAATAGGCTCAAGAAGATCAAGGCCCTCTATTGCCAACATAGCAAACAACATGCCCATTCAAGATGGCACGTGCATAGCCCGACGTATGTGAAGACGACATGTGACATCCATGTAGGCAACAATAACCCTAAAAGAAGAATCAAACACTAAATCTATCTAACGAACCCATAGGATATAATAAGGATTCAAGGGCTTCGCTCGCAGCATTTGAGGCCTCTACAGAGGAAGATGGAGAGGCAATTGTAATAAATTCTTCATTGGTTTTCCAAAATAGGTTTCCAAGATAATATGTCTTAATACTATGTGAGAGATTGATTTCCTAAGCACTACAAGTATTACATAATCAAAATTAAAGCATGATGAAATAGCAAGCCAAGATAAAAACAATTTAATTTTTCAAAATCAATTTAGGTCTATGCTAGTGAATTGACTCCACCATAGGTGGAGTGATTATGGATCATATTTAGGGAGCAAAATTTTAAATAGTAAATGCTTTGCATCAACTATTTTGACTCCAAACTCTACCATCCTCTATTTGTTCACACAACCAAACTACCTCCATGTAACGTTGTGAGTTCTAACCCTCCATACTTGTTCAATTCTAACCCTCAGGTCTCCATTTCTAGGCTATGGCATCATGTAACTTGCTCAATGTTGCAACGGGCAACAATGAACCCATACCAACCAGCAACGGTTGACTATACTCATCTCTCATGTTATAATTTGCTACTACGAACCGCGGTTGCAACTTGATGGCAACTGCTACGACTTACTACAAACCACACCACCACAATCACAAGTCATAACTCACCCATACTCTTTCAAATTCTAACTCTAAGTGATGCATGACGTTAGGGTTTCAACTTGATGTCGGTTGTTACATCTTGCTAAGGGAAACATCGCCATGTTCACAAGCCACAACTCACCTATACTCTTTCAAATTCAAACTTTAAGCAACAAGTCACGGTTCACCTTTATTTATTATTTTATATATTGTTATAATATCTTTTAAAAGTCAAAATATAATATAACATAGAAGTTAATAAGTTATAAAGTTTTAAAATATATTCTATAAGTTAACAAGTTATATAGTTTTTAAATATATTTAGAGAATATATAGAGAGAGAGAGAGAAGATTTCTTGAATTTGGATTTCTTGATGAGATTCAGATAAGATTTGTCATTAAGTTCGATTGTGTGTGTACATCTCTCTCTCTCTCTCTCTCTATATATATATATATATATATAGAGAGAGAGAGATGTACACACACAATCGAACTTAATGACAAATCTTATCTCAATCTCATCAAGAAATCCAAATTCAAGAAATCTTTTCATTCAAGAGACGTGAGCTTCAAGAAGCCCTCCTCCATTTGCCTAAAGCCTCTTCACACACATATTCCAAAGGCAAGCCACCCTCCCTCTAGAGTTGGACCTCGATCAATGTTCTCTCATGCCCCTTTTTTGATATCCTTGGACAACCATCCTCAATCCAAACAATTACAAGACCATCATGATTGAAAACACCTTAGCGAAGCTTTCTGCTACAATCCTTCATTTGTGTCTTATAGTCAAGCTTGAGCAAAGACACATCAAGGCCAAAGGGAAAGCAAGCTTTCTATTAGGGCACCAAGCTATTGATCACATGCTCACATTCTATGTCATTATTGAAGAGGCACACCGTCAATCTTTGGAAGTCTCCTATTGTTTTGTGGACTTTCCAAAGGCTTTTGACTCAATCTCAAGAGAGGGCTTATTCCAAAGGCTACATGACATTAGCATTTTGGAGATCCTTTTGGTTGCCATTATGAAGCTTAATGAGTCGTTTCTTGGTTGTCTTCATACTACTATCAACCTCTCAAATTTCATCAATGGCACTATCTAGGTCAAATAGGGTAGCACTTGAAGATTTTCAGGTCCTATCAACCATGCCTACTGGGTCTGTCTTTGACCACAGTTAGGCTCTAAGTTTCAACTATTATGTAAAGTGTTTGTTGTTGTTTTAGGACAGCCAACAATCCAAGAACTTCTTGCTGATTTGTTACGGTTGCACTTCCAATTTTAGGTGCTCTAGCATGTAGTTTTAGTAACCAAAAGTTAGCACATGCATACTAAAATAAGTACAACACACCTAAAGATCTTTACAGCTGAAATAAAGCAGATCTAAGAGACTAACACATGCATTTTTGTACACAGGTATTTTTGGTCAACATGACCCTAGATAAACCCCACCCCCGAGGAAAACAGTTTGGGATATCTGTCTATATAATGATGATTAAAGCAAGAGATACAACAAGTAATGAAATACAATGGAACTTGTATACATAGCAAGCTCCTCACGAGCCTTGCCACAAGATCCAGAGAAAGAAGTGCCCAAGCTGTGGTGCGCCCTCTCCCTTTGTTGCCCTCTGTACTGAACTGAAGCGCACTAGCTCATCAGTAACCCAATGAAGAAATCCCTCCACAGGAATGTCCTCTCCTGTGCTGCCTCTCCACTGAAACTGTCAAAGCTCGAATCCTCCAAACAGATCTGCTAACAGGTAGCTGCCAGTCCTCTCAACATGTGCGCCCCCCTGCTAGCAGAAATGATCACCAGAAATAAACTGAGCCATAAACTGAATGTCTCTCTCCACAGAAACAAGCGCCCAAGCTCTCCTCTCCCTATGCATCAGACCTCATCCTGATCTGACAACTCCTCCTCTCCTGATGAGCAAATGAAGGATAATAAATGCCCCNCATAAACTGAATGTCTCTCTCCACAGAAACAAGCGCCCAAGCTCTCCTCTCCCTATACATCAGACCTCATCCTGATCTGACAACTCCTCCTCTCCTGATGAGCAAATGAAGGATAATAAATGCCCCTCTCCTCCTCAAGATGCGCCCCTCCTCCATATACATGCTCCCTCTCAGAAGTAAAGGCTATGGCTCCATGGAAATGCTCTCCATGCAAGCTCAAACCAACCTCAAGCTTCTCCTCAAGATCTCAAGGGTTTTACTCAAACCCTCATGAAGTGCGCCCTCCTTCTCCTCAAGAAATGCGCCCCTCTTCTCTTCTCCAAAAATCACAAGTGAAGAATAAGTCTCCAAAATGCCTTTACCCTCTCTTTAGCCTCCTCATGCCAACCCTAAAAGATCAATGGCCTAGATTAGATCTAGTCAAGTCTAATCAATCGGTGAGATCTCATCCTAAAATCTCACTAAGGAAACCCACTTTCCTTAGTTGCTTTATGTCTATTAATTCACCCACATTGTGAATTAATTGTCACTTTATGACTTAAGTGACATATTTCACTTTTGACTTAAAACTCCTAAGTCAAGGTGAAATTAGAATCATAAAGTAAAGTAAAAGGGTAATAGTCTTCCCCCTTTGTGCTTAGAGACTCATAAGCACATGGGGACCACTTTCCAAGGTACCCAAATCTCAACAGCACTCTCTCTCCGACCTTATTTGGGATATACATTAATGAGTTGGAATCTTTTCTCAAGAAGCATATACAGGATGGTGATGGTTGTCTTCTCCATCATGTCTTGATTGCTTTGCTTCTATTTGTTGATGATGTAATCCTCTTGGTTTCATCACCTAAGAAGCTACAAAGACATTTGCAAGCCCTATCCAACTTTTGTAACCTTCAACAATTGACAATTAACCTAGGTTAATCCAAGGTTATGATATTCAACACATCAGAGCTCTCCCCACCTACCTTTACTTCAGGGGGTGGAAATCGAGATCACCACAACCTACACTTATTTGTGAGTCTAGTTCTCAAGGCCTCGATTCAACATGAGGGAAGGTTTCTAACCTCAAGTTAGTGAGGGGTGTGGCACCCTTGCCCTCTTTAAGAGGTAGTGCTTCCAGAGTCTCTTTCAAGATCTCACATCCAAGTTAGATGTGATGACCACAATCCTCTATGGTTTTGAGGCTTGGGGACCTAGCTTGCTACCAATAGATTTGGCTCAAATGGAGAGAGCACAATCCCTTAGGATTCAATACTATATTCTTTGCAAGAAGATGGTTCCTTAGCCCATTGACTAGGTGAAGTTTGGGGCGCATCATGTGCGCCTTGAGACCATTTTCAAAGTTGTCTCCTTTCTGCAAAGTCCAAACCTAGACTATTGCTTTTGCATCCATGTCTAGCTCTCTGCTCCTCCAAGACTATTGCTTTTGCAAACCCCCTAGGTAGATCCATTGTTGGTTTTTAAGGCCTCCGAGTTGCTTCGATTCATGGCTATCTCACATGATCACCTTCCCACCTTTAGCTACTCTCTAGATGCTCCAAGACACATATTGTCGTCTCAACAAGAACTAAACAAGGTGATCAGAGAGGATGTTTACAAGCAGTGTATCCAAGTCCCTTGGATCATAACACCTGAGGGAATTAGACCTAAGATGGCCTTCTATTCCGAGCACATTTACAGTTGAGAGAATAAGACCACCCTTTAGGACCAGAACCTTGACCTTTATTTAGTCGTCGTTATTTCTTTTGTCTCTCTAATACACCTTCAAGCACAAATTTGTTCATGAAGGCAAGGAGCACCCAGTTAGTTAGCTTGCCTATATGGCCTTATTGTTAGATACATGTGTCTGCAAAATCACTAGATGCATCATGTTACTCGAAGGTAGATCACCAACTCCCTCAACCTAAGAGGGTCTATCAAAATACCACCTACAAGAAACAACGTCAAAGGAGCACCTCATTTTCCTATGCCCTATCTATTATGAGAATGGGAGGAGATTTCATTGTTTCTACCAAGATTCACGCAACTCCTCCACGTTTATTCATTATCTAGATCAGACATAGGTTGCAATGCTTGCACAAGCCTCCTACCTTGAACGTTTCAAGAGGATCACCTCTTTCTTCCATGCTGTCTTATCTGCTTGCAGGTTGTAGCAACAAACAACAAGCAAAGATCCAAGCATTGTCAGACACCAAATTATTTAGTCAATGTTGATTCTTTTGTTTCTCTAATATACATTTAGGCACGAATTTAATTATAAAAGCAAGGAGCACCCAGCTAGTTAGCTTTGCCTATATGGCCTTATTGTTAGACGTATATACACAAATGCACTGCATGCATGCCTGCAGGATCCCCCTTGGTCAATTTTGGATTGGTTTGCGTCAACATTGGGTTAAGGTAAATCACCACCTCCCTCAACCTAATACGGTCTATCAAATATACCACCTACAAGGGACATTGTTAGAGGAGTACCTCATCTTCCTAAGCCTAATCTATTATGAGACTGGAGGTAGATTTCATTATCTCTATCAAGAGTCAGGCAACTCCTTCTCCACATTTTTTCATTATCCACATAAGAGATGTTTATCCCTTTTTAAGGGGGCTTTCAAACATAGATCGTAGCATTTGCACAAGCCTCCCCGCCCTTAAACTTTTAGAAGGATCACCTCTTTCTTCATGTTGTCTTCTTTGTTCACGGCCACATACAACAAGTGAAGATCCAAGCATTGTCAAACACCAAATTATTTCGTCAATGTTATTTCTTTTGTCTCTCTAATATACCTTCAACCAAGAATTTGTTCATGAAGGCAAGGAGCACCCAGCTAATTAGTTTGCATGTATGGCCTTATTGTTAGACATGTGTATATGCAAAAGCACAACATGCCTTCAAGTCCCCCTTGGTCAGTTTCGCATTGGTTTGAGTCAACTTCAAAAGGTAGGTAACCACCTCCCTCAACCTAAATAGGGCCTATCGAATATACTAATAAGGACGACATCAGAGGAGAACCACATCTTCCTATGCCCTATCTATTATGAGATTGGGGGGAGATTTGATTGTCTCTATCAAGATTCATGCAACTCCTCCACATTTTATCATTATCTAGATCAGAGTTGTTTAGCCCTTTTTTCTACTAGGAGTCTCAAACATAGGTTGCAGTGCTTGCACAACCTCCCACCCTAAACCTTTCAGTAGGATCACCTCTTTCTTCCATGTTGTCTTGTCTACTCATGGAAACAAACGACAAGTGAAGATCCAAGCATTGACAAACACCATATTATTTAGTCAATGTTATTTCTTGTCTCTCTAATATCTTGAGGCAAAAATTTGTTCATGAATGCAGGGAGCACCCAGCTAGTTAGTTTGCCTATATGGCCTTATTGTTAGACATGTGTATACGCAAAAGCACTGGATGCATGCCTTCAGGATCCTCCTTGATCAGTTTCGGGTTTGTTAGTGTCAACTTCAAGTTAAGGTAGATCACCACCTCCCTCAACCTAGACTAGAAAAATTTACAGATAACTCTCAAAACAGGGTTTGCAGTTAGTAGCAGGGCCCTTGTGGCTATGGAGGAAAGAGCTGATGGGCTCACTTCAGAGTCCTGTCTCACTTTATGATTTAGTTATGTCACTAGACTATATGAATGCATTTCTAGTATTTTAGATGACATAGGGCTGTGATTATTATTTATTATAAGTCTACTTGAATTTTGGGGAATTGTAATATATCAGTATTTAAAGTTTAAACAATGAAATTTCTAGTTTTTGGAACTCGATGAAGATGGTGGCAACAATAAGAGGGTTCTGGACATGGTTTTTTGGGAGGGTTTGGATGTCTTCATACAGTATTTCTGCCGGATATAACTCTGCTATACTCCATATATTTGTAACAGTACCTGACACACCTAGAGATTGTGTTTTTATTCTCACTAGTATATAAAATGCAAATTTTTTTTCTTGGGAAAAAAAAGAAACCGTCCTCCTACCTGTAAACAGGGTAACCTTGCAGTAGCTCCTTAAGTGATCTTGATTCTTAAGCCCTTGGTAGAAGTAAAATTAGTTGCTTTCTCAAATAGCAAATTAACAAACAGAGTAACTCATCGGTCCTTTGTAGAAGTAAAATTCATGAATCTTGAACCTTTACGTGACAAAGAATTAACCACCATCAAATCAAAATGTAGTCTAGGTGTTAAAATTTAACAATATCCCGCAACTTTACAGACTTTAAATCCTTTTCCCTTTGATAAAAGAAAAGATTATAGATACCTACCATTGGAAGAATATATGCTAAGATGAATCGGTACAGGAGAAATCATTTTCGAGCGCCCTGTTACTCTGTCTGTTTCTTCTTGAATCTCATTTCTCACTCTAGCTGCAAAATGCCAAGACAAATCCACCTTTAGACAAGCTGAACTAAGAAGTTCCATGCTTCAGATCAAATGAAAGGAATGATAATTTTGATTTCCCAGGAAACAATGTATAAATTGAGCAACCATGTATATAACCATACTCTATGCTAAAGAAATTAGCTTTACCTGGCAAGAAGACGTATTAGCAAATTCATTAGCATACATCCAAAGGAGTACAAAACCATTGAGATTCACAAATGCTAAAATTAGAAAAAAGGTAGAAGCATCATAGTAAATTTGTTGGGATATTTGAAGAAATTGTGATCTGTTTATTGGTTTTTGTCTCTTGATATGATTGCCTCGATACAGAACCCATTATCCATGCCAGAACTTATTGGCTCTAGTAATATTTGGTTGTCCCAGTAGGTGGTTAAAATTTCAATGTTATTATGATTTCTGAATGCAGAGATGAGTATGTTTTGTTTGGCCTTCAACATTAACAGGTATGGATAATTTTTCCCACACACTCGCTCAGGTATTCTCATGTGGACTATTCAAATGATCACTTTATTGTGTATAAGGATAATATATTCATTCCGCTTATAAGGGGCATTGGTGGAATCAGTTAGCAGCATGCATGGGAGAGAGAAAATGTTTGTTTATAGTGTATTTTTTCTCTAGGGACTACACTGACAACAGTTGTGGTTTTGTTATTTCTGTTTTATGGAATTTATATCCCCTTAAGGACAGATTTATGGGTTTTGCAGCCTTAAGGAGACATCAAGTGACTTTTGCCTGGTGGTTTTTGGATCGGGTAAAATATTGCACAATTTCTCTGATATTTTCTGACGGGTAATATCATCTTAATTTTGCCCTCAGTAGTTTGTACTTCAGTAAATTTCGATAATTTTGTTCTTGGTAGTTTGCACTTCAAAATCAATCATACAATACACCAAACAGGTTGGGTTTAGGAAGTGTTAACACTCAAAACCTGAAGGGTCTAGATATCAAGTAGGAAAGGTACTACTCTCACCTTGTCCAATCCTTGATGGGTGTGTTGTTCCTCTCTGAGACGGAGATGGAATACTGTGTGCCCCTGTGTGGGGTGAGGAAGCCCATGAGTTGGGTGTGCCCATGAGATGGGTGTGTAGTTCCTCTCTAAGACGGAGATGGAATGTTGTGTGCCCCTGTGTAGGGAAGATGCCCATGAGCTAGGTGTGTCGTTCTCTCTGAGACGGAGATGAAACATTGTGTGCCCCTGAGAAGGGAAGATGCCCATGAGATGGATGTATTGTTTGAGATGAAACGATGTGTACCCCTGTGAGGGGTGAAGGAGCCCATGTGATGGGTTTACTTCTCTCCTTTGTGTAGAGAGTTGAGACGATGTGGTACTCCAGATGATTCTCCTGTGAGACGCAGTGAGATAGAGATCTGTTGACTTGGACGTCCCTGTGGCTGAGCACAGGTGGACGTACCCCTAGTGGCTGAGCACTAGTGTGTGTGTGAGATCCCTTGCTATATTGTCTAAAAGTTAGATTTACCTGTAACCCTAATTGTGATGTAAAAGGTACAAGTCGGCCCCACCATAAAGTGAAAGATAATTAATGTAAAAAATAATTAATATTGTAATTATTAATTATATTCTGAGTTATTGAGGTCGGCCCTATTGTGCCAATAGACACATCATTTGAAGTGATAAGTCTTGTATAAATAAAGGAGAATCCCCATTGAGGAAATGCACTTATCTTTGTGTCATCTCATGATTTCAAAAGTTGTGGTCTGAAATTATGAGAATTACAGCACCCTCTTGTGTGCTAGGTTTGGTGATGGCTGGGGGATCTTCTCTTGAGAATATAGCAAAGGATTGGCTGGGTTTTTTTCCCTTGTTGAGAAGGGTTTCTCAGGATACTTCTTGTGTTCTTGTGCATGATTATTCTTCTTGTGATCTTGGTTTAATGCAACTAGTTATGGTTCAAGTAAATGCTAAACAGAAAATTGAAATTAAATGCATGAGCCTGAACTAGTGGAGAATCCTTGATGACTTGTAATAAAAATTCAAGTTTTTCCTGCCAAAAAATTTCAAATCTGTGAATTGTAATTTAATTATCAGACCTGATTTCAGCTAAGAAATTAATGGCACAGCAAGCTAAATTCAGAGCAGCAGTTATAACAATTCAACTCGATTTCCATGCAAATCTGCTATGTTTCACTGCAGATCTGCACTTAGTTGTGGATCTGCAGGGTTTTTTCTCAAAATCAGCAGATTAAATTGTGGTTTTAAATGTGTTTTACAATTACAGGTAACTTGAATCCTATGGGCATGGAGTTCAAGAAAAGGCAGAAAATTGATTTGGCAAGAGTCATTCCCAAGGCCAATCAACTCAGAAAATTGCAGAAAAATCCACCCAAACTAACAAGTAAATAAGAAATGACCACCAAAAGAATATAACCTTTATTTCCAAAATTGTGTATACAAAGTCTGAATATAACAGCTCCAAGCTATAAGCACTTCAAGGGATGAAAATATCCTTATCAAGCACTTTACTTTCAACAAGTTCAAGGATAAAATAATGTGAACTCGAGGCAAGCCACCTCCACTTCTCCTTCACCAATTTGCGCAATGGACAAGTATGCAAGGACTGCACAATGAATGAATAGGGGACTCGAGCAAAATACAGATCTATGTCTCTTATAGAATGAGAATGGGAATAGAGATAGTAAACGACCCAAAATAAAATAAGTAGTGGAAGATAAGGAAGGCACCCTCCTGCTCAGAATAGAATGAGACAAGGCTGCGGGGGAGAGCCCCCCCCCCCCCCCCCNTCAAACCTGCCCCCGAATCGCGTTCTGAAGGGGAGCGTTCAGGGAGCGCGCTCCTGAGTGCGTTCCCTGGACGCTCCCCTTCAAAAGCATTTTTAGGGAGTGTGATTCCTCTCAAATAAATGCGCTCCTTGGTTTTTGAGGGAGCGTTCGCTCCCTGGACGCTCCCTGAGTGCTCCCAAGGGAAAAAAATCGCTCCCTAAGCCCGCGCGCATGAGGAAGAAGAAATTGGTTTTTTTTTTGTTTTTTTGGAGAAATGAAGCAAGGGAAAGGTAGCCTAGGGTTAGGTAAGAGATTAAAACACTCTTTTACTCCCATTTCTCTCATTCTATTTCTCATTTCATCAATTTCTTTGCTATGAGGGTTTTGACTCTTGAGAGGGTTCTTGCTAGTTCTTGAGGAGATTGAAGGGAGATTAAAGGCTACCATTTGTGAGAGCTTGGAAGGGAGATTGAAGGCTACCATTTGTGAGAGCTTGGAAGGGAGATTGAAGGCTACCATAGTAATATTCAACCACCATTGGAGAGCTAAAGAGGTAGGCTCTTAAAGCCCATTTTTCTTTCTTGTTTTGTTCTTTTTTTAAATGCATGTGTTGTAAACTAGTTTCTTCTCCTACTCTTTCTCATTTCTCCTCCATCATTCTATTGCAGGTAGCAACTTATTATCAAGGGCCAAGGTTCAACATTCATGATGTTGATGTCAATGTGGTGTGCCATTTTGGTTCCATTTTTTATTATAATGATGGTGATGGGAGGTTCACGTCGAAATACCCATGATAGTGATGAAGAAATAGAAGTGGACAGCACATACCAAGGAGAGAAGGAATGGAAGGGGATGGAGACAATGAAAATGACAATGATGGTCAGGATCCCCAAAAATCCAAAGACAGGTACACACCTCTGTGGAAGTATGTCACTAAGCTTAGTGGAGGGAAAAGGGGTGGAACAGGGAAATTTATTTGCCACCATTGTCATACATAATACACAGGTTCCTATACAGGTGTGAGAAAGCATCTATGTGGGTCTATGTACTGGGATGAAGGTAAGAATATAGGAATCAAAGCCTGTGTGAGTATCGATTCCAAAGATAGACTTAAATACCAAAGGGAAGAGGAGGTAGCACAAAACAAAGCCAAAAAACCAAGGGGTGAACCTGAGAATGCAGGAAGAATGTTCATTGGTCGAAGCGCATCCCCCCATGCTAGTGCATTCTCACCTTCGTCTTCACCTAGAACACTATCAGAATTCCTTGACCAAGGTTGTAGAGACGATGTGGATGCAAAAGTTTACAGGTTTCTATATGCATGTGGTATACCATTCAATGTTCTTCGCTCACCATATTGGCATGAAATGGTCCAAGCCATCAATGGTGCCCCTAAATGTTATAGGAGCCCCGGATGACAAAGCTAGAACCATGGGACATGACAGGGAAAGAGCCAAAATCCAAGGTGCTCTAGGAAAATTTACAAATGAGTGGAACCTAAATGGGGTATCAATTGTATCTGATGGTTGGAAAAATGTGAAAGGCAAGCCATTGATAAATATTCTTGCTGTGTCTAAGAGTGGTGCGATCTTTTCAGCCCATGACTACTCAGATCGCTACAAAACAGGGATTAATATTGCAGATGCCTTGCTTAAAACCATTCAAGAGATTGGGCCCTACAATGTCATTCAAGTCATCACTGATAATGCTGCTAATTGTAAGGCAGCAGGAGCAATCATTGAAGATAGGTACCCCAATATATT
>JASDQU010307952.1:104270-116303 GCA_032191745.1 Picea mariana
TTTGGGCTAAAAATAAAACAAGATAAGCATGTGTAACTCCTAAAGCATCTTCTCCAGTAGGGCGCACTTATCTTTAGTTTATTAAAAAAAAACTATAATGATAATATATAAAATTCTTGAAGTAAAAGTTTTCATTTTCCTTTATATTTCACAGTTTACCCTTTTAATTTTTATATTATCATTGATACTTCCAGTATGTTTGAGAGGGATTCCAACCTCATTGGACCTCGTATAAAGAAAATCCAATTCACATCCCCACCCAAAATTTAGCAGACTTTGACAGTTTTCAAAATTCCAGCATTTTGAGATGGAACTCGGTAGGGACCCATTCTTCACAACTGTCAAATGGGGGCACCCCTCGTATGCTTAAAATATTCGAAGAAAATCGAAGCGCTCAAAATCACCTCTAAACTGACACCCAACTCCACTGCAAGAAAGACAGTCCCAGGGTACCTACTATTTTTAGATTGGCAGTAACCCTAATTTTGACTTTCCTCGGAATGACTTGAAAACTAGCATAAATGCTGTCCACCATAATGGGTATCCAAAAACTTAATCAGATTCCAAAAATAGTGAGTTTATAAAATCAAAATATCAAAGTCAAAATCAAAGAATAACCCTTTGGAAAACAAGACAATGAGTACCAAAAAATGCAACCAGTTGCCAACAATAGAAGAATTCTAAGAACAGAATTTTCTAATAATAGCATATCTGATAAGTCTGAGGGTACCATTCCGAGGCAATCACCTTCCCATGCATGAAACTGATGTTGCATGTGACATGAATGCCTAGGAACCTGCTAAGAATAGAATGTAATGAACCTGCTAAAAATGGAATGTGCTCCAAGCTGATGTCAATCTGAACATTAAGTCCCTGAAAGTCGATCTGGAAAATATGCTCAAGTGGAATGCTGCGAGTACTCAAAGCTATAGCAATGCAAAGATCCTCTCTCAATATCTAATCGGTCCTTAACAAATGAATTCACTGGAAGAGCAAATTCAGTGTTAACAGCAAGGTCACTTCCCAAGTAATTGTTTCAAGCAGCAATAACATTTAACCTTTTAATAGGGATGTCTGATAAATATAATGGGCAGATTCTAAATGCTAGAAACTAGATGTTCGTCAGTAGTAGATTGGTGTCATTGTGCAGATGTGTTTTCTGCAGTTGGTGTCAACTGGGCAACAAGGTTTACGCATTTGTAATTGGCCATGTACAAAAATGCCACACTTGCGACTTACTGAAAAGGAAGCATAATTTGTGTATCTCACTGGTATATATAATGCTAAGCAGGACTTCCGGAAGACGGCACCCCAGGGTTTAGCAATACTCCATAACACCGATGCTGGAATATATGGTGGGTATACATATGATAAATATCAATTATTTACCCTGACGTCCTATCCTACTCTCATAATATCAATCCTAAGAAAAGCTTTTGTATGGCAATCTTGATAAGGGAAATTCCATAAAGTACACAGGAATTATTTTGACTTCTATTGCTGGTATAGAACTTGGTGCCAACAATAAGAGGAAAAAATACATTTTTAATAGTTAAGAATGTGACTAGGAATTTCACAAGGGAACTATGGAAACACAGCTCCATGTTTTAATTTTATTCAAATATTAATGTCCACTACTGCCCATAAATGGCTAATGGGACTATCAAGAAAAACAATAATGGGCAAACATTGCAACTGCTAAAGCATGTTTCTGAGAATTGCAAAAGAAATAATGTCTTAGTTGCATGGAAACGGACCAGGTACAAATCTGCCAAATTTTTTGAAAGTAGGGATCCAAATATGAGGAAGTGGCATATATAGGCAAAATTTAGTTGTTTAGGGCCCCACACAATCTTTCTTTTAATTCGTATCATCTAAAAAAATTATAATCTTGAATGACTCACCCATGATAGAAGAATAGTGAGAAGGAGATCTTACCTACCCATCTAAAGAGACCATGGGGCCCATCCCCCTCCCTTCCTCTCCTGCATTATATAATGTTGGTGATCCTATTTATGTGCCATCATTATGGCACTTGGTCCAAAACATTCTTTGATCACGTGACAGATCCTCTCATATGATTGCCTCTAGAGAAGATGGCTAGGTACACCTGCCACTTCACTCGAAAGAAGGGTTCACCGTGCAATAATGGCTAGTATGCTTCATAAGGCTAGTGGGAGTTGTCTTCACCACCTTTATTTTTTCTCCATTTCACTTCTGCTCATTGAGAGGAGCTCTCAACATGGCAGTTCTGCCAGGAGGGTGCACCCTCAAACCAAATCTTCTACTTCAGCAAGGACTGAACAGCAGGTGATCCATTCAACACCATTGAATAATATAGATCTCTCATGGCAGGGCCAATATACCAGCGCTTCACAGATGCCCAAGGGAAGCAGGGTCCCAAATGAGAAAACTTACTATGCATTATGTGAATTTGGGCAGCAACTCCAGGACAATGGCAGAATTCGCACATGTAGGCGAAATTTGAAGCAAACTCTCAAGCTCTGTTGGAAAAATTTGTCACCATAAACAAGGTATCAGACAAAGAAAAGCCGGGAAGATGGAGGTTTGAAACAGAAAATTAACAATTTTCTGGAGTATTTGGTTGATGAGGTTGCCAAATGCCAAAACCCAGTTTATGTGAAGGAGCAACTCACCCCAGCAAATGAGGAGAAGCTCTCCCCTGGAACCTCAAACTTTAGCTGCTGCTACCAGTCTTTTGTATTATCTAACTCTTTAGTATGAATTGTTCGTATTATCTAAGTCTTTAGTATAAATTGTTTGTGCTATCTAAGTCTTTAGTGTGAATTGTCCGATTTTGAACTGTCTTAAACAATGCTTAAGTAATCCTGGACGATCATTGGCAGGAAAGACAATTGTCTGTTTATGCCTACCGTTAGTGTTGTACATGGCACTCTTAAAAATGGGAAATTTTGTGTCTAAATAAAAAATTTCCTCTATCAAAGGAAAATATGACTTGCATACATACAACCCTTAATGTCTCTTAAATCCTACGGTAGCCCTTCTAGCACAATACTCATGTTTCCTTAACTGGTTTCCTTTTGATGTCATGACATTTTCTAATTTCGGTGCTTGGTAAAACTGATTCATTTCGGATTGCAAATACGATGTACTGGAAAAGTCAAAAAAGTCCCAAACTTAACGGCACTGAATAGGGGAAAGAAAACTTCTAAGATAAAATAGGTTCAGAGATACATTAGGATGCCAGTCTTATTTTGTCAAATAGAAATATAATTACATAAGTTTTGACTAACAGATCGATTTAACAGCATTCTCTGCACAGTGAATTTCTTGAATTCGTTTATCTGCTTTAATCAATGTATCAAGCGAATCAAAGATGCCCTAAGCTAGCAAGGAAGCAATTTAACATAAGCTACAATATAATTTAAGAAAAAAAGGGCAAAAACTTAGAAACACATACCGAAATCCGTGAATCGCTTATTTGGAAGATGTAAGAATTCTGCATAGTCTGGACTGCCGTCGTCTGTTTTATGAAGCTGTAGTACTAAGGGGCGCCTCGTCACAATGCCTGCACGTGACCCGTTTAAATGAATTTTTCAACGTAGACAAATATATACCTATTTCTTTGCGTTTATCAGTAACAGTTTTCCTTCCATGGAGAAAATTGGGATTCAAATTTAAATCACCTGAACCCCGAGGTAGAAAATCCCTTCCCACGATGCTCTCGAGAACAGACGATTTTCCAGAACTCTGTTTCCCAAAACAAAGCATCAGATGAATATGAAGCGTTAAGCAAAGTAATTCACCAATGGAACGGAAGAAAAAAAATTGCGTCAGACCTGGCCTCCGACAACGGCCACGGTAGGAAGCGATTCCCATAGCGTGGGAAGGGCACTGGCACCCTCACCGCCATAGTCTCCAAGAACCGTACACGCCCTCTGTATTCTGTTTACGAGCCCGATCAAATTCTCCATGGTAGACATCGCTCCTTCAAATCTGATTTGAAATACAGCCCTGCGTTGCTTTTAGATCTCGCCCAGATCTACGATGCCAAATCGTGAAATGCTCTGTTTTCTTTCGCGCTGCGGTCGATCTGATTTTATCTAGAATAAGCGGTGAATAGATATAAATAGAGAGATAGATCGCTTGATGTTGAAAAAAACACTCAAATGAAATAAATGAGTGTCCTCTTTCGACTCCTCCTCCTTCTAGAGGGTCCGAGATTTAAATCGGTCGTCGCGGAAGGAAATCGAACCCGGGGTAGTAAAAGCCCTCCAAGGTGGGCGGAGTCGGGAGACTGAATTTAAAAACGGAAAATTAGAAAAATAACGATGATCAAAACCTTGAAAAACAGACCAATGTCGCAGAGAATATGCGCACAGAAAATTGATGTTAGGCTTCATGAGTTATTGATCAATAATTATATTCTTTGGTTGGTGTGGAGTTTATAGAACCCGGCTGAAGGATGGTGTTTTTCAACCAGGGTTTGGGTTGGGGTTGGACAAGGGTTCCTTTCAACTTTGAAGCACCGCTTTTTCCATAAAAGGTATGTGGAAATTGTTTAAAATATTAAAAAGTAGACGTTATGCTGAGTGTTTAACGTTGAAAATGAGAGTACACGTATTTAGATTTTTTATTATTCTTTGCTCGTCTTTTCTTAATTTTTTAATTAAATTTTGTATTTTTAATGGTGTGATGTCAATAATTTTACATATATAATAATTGTGAGAGGTAGTTTATAAGACATTGCTTTCATTGAAAGTTTTCTTAATTTGGAAGTTTGAATTATTATTTTTTATAAAACTCTTCTTTAATGTGATGGTATAATTTTTTAAGATTTTGATATTATTATTAATATTTTGTATGATTTTGATGTTATTTTTTTGAGCCTAGTTTACTTTTGTTTTTGGAAATAAAATGCTTCTATGTTTTGTTTTTTTTTGAATTTTTATGTTCGAAATAAAATATTTTAGTAAATTGTCAAAGTGATAGGCTTATTTTTCATTCTTTTCTATGGAACAAGTAAATATGGTGTAAGTTTTAAAGTTTGAATTAAGTCACGTCAATGAGGAGGTGGAGTAATATTTTGCACATAGTATGATTTACAAATCCAATGGTCTTGGGTATTCCCTAAAACAATGTTAGGTATGGATACATCAAAATTGAGATCATTTTCAGTGGATATTGTGGTTATCCATCCAAGCGCTAAAGGTTTCTTCACCTTGGAGTTCGTAGAGGGCTTTGGTTGATGGGGGTGGGAGGGCTCTTTATGGGGCCATGGACTCTGAGGTTCAACTCACACTCAAAATATATGTTGATGGTAGCAAATTAGGGTTATAAGATGCTAAGTTGCAGGTAGAGTGCTCCAGTTTATGGGGGTAGGAGGGCTCTTTATGAGGCCATGGACCTTGAGGTTCAACCCGCACATGGAATCTATGTTGCTAGTCATGGACCCCGAGGTTCAACCCACACATAGAATCTATGTTGCTAGTCATGGACCCTGAGGTTCAACCCACACATAGAATCTATGTTGTTAGTCCCAACTTAGGGCTATAAGATGCTAAGAGCCATTAGTAATATCTTGGGTGTGTTCATCATCTTGGCCTTTGAAATTATTAACAATGTTTCCAACCCATATGGATGGATTTGTATTTATGTTAATTTAAGCAAAGGCCTTTCAATTTAAATTGTGTTGGAAAGTATGGATCACATTTGGACCCAACTCTTGGATTACGAGCACATTATCTTTCAATGCAGAGTTTATTTCAATCATGGGCATAGGGCAACATTGTGTCCATAGGGAAAGCTTTCACAAGTTTCTAAAGGGAAGAATCAAAAGCCCTTAGGGTGGAAAGATCTCAAGCTAGCTAACCAAGACCTCGACAAATACCAATCATGTTGCTTTGAGAAATTATCATGTTCTGTATCCATAAAAGTGTGACAACAACATAGATAAGGTCTTTACTCATGATGTAAATCCCCTCCCCCCGCCTCACCAAGTGTTCTTAATGCATGAAGACTCCTTTAGCAAGGGGAAGAAAAGCCATGATTTAGACCCTTCAAATCAAGACTCCTTTAGCAAGGGGAAGAAAAGCCATGATTTAGACCCTTCAGATCAAGACTCCTTTAGCAAGGGGAATAAAAGCCATGATTTAGACCCTTCAGATCAAGAAAATAACCCCATTCATGTGGCTCCAAGGGACAAGGTAAAACAAGTAATAGTGTTTGAATAAACTACAACATTGAATCAAGATGATGATTAAAATGACATCTAGCAATAAAAAGGGAAAAGGGAGAAGATTTAGACCCTTCAGATCGAGAAAATAACCCCATTCATGTGGCTCCAAGGACAAGGTAAAACAAGTAATAGTGTTTGAATAAACTACAACATTGAATCAAGATGATGATTAGAGTGACATTTAGCACTAAAAAGGTAAAAAGGGAAATGGGAGAATATAATCTTCCTTTTGTAATTGAAGACATTTTTACCGTGTTTTATAAATCAATAATGTCGATATGTGGCTTTGATGAATAAAGCAATGATCAATAATCAAATATAAAAATAGTTTGAAATGGATTATACAATTTAATTATGTATTGTTCGAAGAAAAAGCTAATAATTGTAATTTTTTGAATAATATAATTTTTTAACTTTTCATCTATAAAACAATATTAAAATTAAAAAATAAAAATAATATGTATATAATTTAACATTTTCCATGAACTAAAAATCTCCAAAACTCATAAACTTAAATAAACTTAAATAATTTAATAGTAAAATTATATTAAAAAAAAAAAAACAATTAACTTACATAATTCAAACTAAACATCATTTAAACAACAACGAAAATCATATCTATATCAACGGTCATCCTTGAAGGTCCCAAAACCATCCATAACAAATTTTGAAGTAATGATGGTGAGCTTTCACCCATCATTACTATACTTGGGCACTAAGAAATGTGCATGATATTTAACAAGATTTACTACATATTCCATGAAGAATATGATTTTGTTCTAGGTTAATTACAAGATTTACTACTATTGTGATATATTCCATCATGATAAGGATTTTGTTCCACTTTATTTCTTCTTTATGTATTGAAACTCCTTTTTAGTACCCACTTGACAACTTTATTTTTAAGTACTTAGTGCTTTGTTTATGACCCATTTAAATTGTAGAGTTGGAAAATGTAATTATAATCTAATTACGATAGTGTAATAAATGTAGAGTTTGAATGGTATAATAAATGTAGAGTTTGAAACATTAATGTAAATTTCTTATTTAATGTTAATAATTAATATTATTTTTTTTCTTGTTTATTATATGGTTTTATTTTTGTTATTATATATATTAAAGTGAAGTGAATGAATCATTAATTTCATTTCATGTGGTAGTTAAAGTAAGTTCAAGAATTGTTGAAAGTTGCAATGTTGTAACTATTTGATAAAGATTTGAAGAGAAGCAAAAAAGTCTAGTGATAAAGAGAAACATAAATATGTTTCACATAGATATAAGATGAAAAAGGAAAGAGTTTAGTTAAAAAGTATKGTTTTGAACCAGTATAAAATGTCTCCATACACYATGACCACTTTAATTATGTTGTCTYTTCACTATAATCARATTGTTACGACAAACGTTAAACGTAATTTTAGACCACAATTAAATATAACATAAAACCTACAAACAACACTGATAAAGAAACACTAGTAGAAGAGAACAAATCAACATCTTGTCATAAAACCTGCATTAGGAGTGAGTTATGAGGAGCTTCAGAGCCTTTTAATCCTCTGTCTAAATGTGGGTGTGTGTTAGCTCCAACATTATCAGTAGCGATTAATTAACTTGCAGTTTGGAGTCCGTGACAATAACATAGACTATCACACAAATTCTTTCATCGTACCTTAGTGTTATGAGAAATCTTACCCTGCGGACAACTTAAGCTCCCCTTAGTTGGATTTTCTTCGGCTAAGACAGAATAGAGCAAGTGGACACTAACATGCCTTGCTCCTGTCTATTCACACACGAAAATGAGAAGAGGGAAAAGGAAATAAGAGTCCACATTTTCCGAAGGTTGACCTCGCTACTCCTTGTTTCTCCAGCGTTGGATCAAGTCTTAGCTCGATCACAATCTCCCTGCACTTAGACAGAACGATCTTCCTCTTCTACTACTTGTACAAAGTTAGATTAAAGTAAATCTAACTAAATGAAACAAACATAGTATGTAAACTAAATGAGACTGAAGTATGGGAATAGGCCAAGCTTATATTCATGAGAAACAATGGACAATGCTTACAATTATTTTGATGTTGAGCAAGCTTCCTCCAATGCTTCTCCTATCCAACCCCTTACTGTATGCTAACAAATGAACCAGTGGTTTGATATGCTTTGGACCTTAACTTCAACTAATCTCCCCCACCCTTGAAAGGCCTTGTTTATATAGAGGCTTGGGAGGTTTAACCAACTTAGAAGATCAAGGGAAGGTTGAGATCTTTCCTCCATAAGTTAGGATTGATTACCTTAAAAGGAGTGACTCGAGCTTATGAGTCATCCCTCGATCATAACCACCAAAAATGTGTCGGATATCACCCATAGAACAAGGTGGGATTGGTTAAAACCACCCTAATAGGATTGACGCTCTCTTCAATCCTGACATGAGGTGTTGGTGACACTCCCTCTTCGTCTAGCAAGAGGCAACACCCTAAGGATTAGGCACATAACACTGGTAGGTGCCAAAAAAGTTTCCAGGGTCGTCATCCTGATCCTGAACCAGTACGATTCTAACCATGTGAATACATGTGTTGATGTCGAACATATTAGAAACCACTTGATTACCGATCATTAATGTATATTGTTAACAAGTGCGAGGTAAATCACTAGTGATGTCAATGACTCACAAGGTACCTTAGTACAATTCAGGGAATGTGAATCAATGAGTTGAAGTTGAACATTCAGCGAAATCTTCTAATTGGGGTCCAATGGTGTAAACCCACTATCGAAAGCGAGGAAACCTATCATTAAGGCATGCAGGCTCCAAGGCACTAATTCATTTCTAAGTCTAACTCCTGGATAATGTGTCGAAGTCGACAAGAACAGACTCATCGAAGAAGGGCCATGATGTATCCCCCATCATCGACATGAAACTGATTAGGATAGTCATTTGAGATGATAGAGCAAATGTGGACAGATTGACACGGGTATGAAAATGGATAATACTGTAGAGGTTGATTGAAGTTGAGACTTCCCTTGAACATTGCGCGGCACGACAAGTGACTTGGCAGCATTGACTCGACGAGGCATAAATCCAAACATAATATGATGACAACCAAAGGTTCTCTTAGAAGGATTTGAAAGAGTATGACAACACGTAGAATTGGTGTGACTCGGAGACAAGTGGATTACCCAAATATCAGCGGAATGCAGACAAGTGCCACGTTCAAGGGCGACTAAGAACAACTGTCATAATGTTTTAGAAGCTTGACCCACTTCCCAAATTTTTCCCCCATCTAGATAGATGAGTACCTCTTTGTTTTTTAACGATCTTGAGGAGGATAACAAATGCTCGGTATAACTCACCTTTGGTAAGTTCCTCTTCACATGCTTAGAAAACCTAAAGAAGTAAGGGTTCGATCTCAGATGGGTCCTTCAATGAATAATTTTACAAGTCCATAGAAGGTAAACTCAGTGGTTTTTCATGGGAGTTTGAAAAGAACTTAAAGGAAAATCCAAAGTTGACTTTTTCGTCAATTTTAGTCCCTTGGGCCTGAAAAAGTATAAAACGATACGAGAGAGAACTCTTTTAACCAAAGTTGTTAGAGTATTCATTTTTTGTAGTTAGTCTAATGAGACCAAAAAAGGGTTAAACTATCGCTCGACAGACGACGTTTCGTTGTTTTAAGAGCTCGAATAAAGTCTAAGCATGCTCTTTGAAGATGAGGTCATCAAAGTGTTATGCTTCCTAGTAACCTGACAAACATACCATGTCTAGACAAAGAGTATCATAGATCTTTAAAAAAAAAAAAAAATAGCTCTTCTAGGGTAATTTAATATGAAAGTGGATAAAAATTAACTAGTTAAAATATTAAATTAGGGCCAATTGGGCCAAATTCTAATTCATTTTCATTTCACCTTCTGAGATTTGGGATTTTTACCACTTTATGAGCGATTCTTCTGTTGTTGATTTCGAGAGATCTAGAGCATCATTTCGACTATCGTATGGACCAGGTAAGCACTCTTTCCATCCTCTACCTTTTCATGGTTTCATTTCTTCATTTCATGCAAGTTTTCCTAAGATTTAAGCCAAGTTAGGGCTTTAATGGCACCCTCGAGCATTGACACTCCCTTAGGTTGTCGTGAGGGGCATCAATGACGCCCTGCATGACATAGAAAGGGAGTGTTGACTCCATGTAGCTTGCTCTGGGGGGGGCATTAGGTGCAAAAATTGAAAAAAAAAAACAAAAAGTGAGTTTTACTTGACATAAAAGCACCATTTTGGTCTCAAATTTTTATTAATGACTTTTCTTGTCATTTTCAGGAGATTAGTTTCCACCATGTTGGAATGGAAGGAACGAGAGCATGAAAATGATGATTTGGCCGCTTTACAAGATCAACAAACCGTAACTACTCTCAGAAAATGCGGGTTGTTGAAGTTCTTCAAAACCCAAAGTATGAGAAAAGAATTGATGTGTTTGGAGCATTTAATAACAATGTGGGATGTAGCCGAACAAATTTTCAGGTTTGGTCCTCACACCCTCGAGATCGAGCTTGAGGATGTATATTTTCTGACAGGGCTCTCGAAACGAAGAGCACCTATTGTATTCTCTGGGTCTCGCGGTGTGGATAGGACTATTAATAGTTATCTTTCAGAGATTTGTCGGGTAGGATCCCGCAAGACCGGTGCCAAGATTGCCATCAAAGAGATAGCATATCATACTCTCTACACTATCGCATTTACAATTACTAAGTTGGCAGGAAGCACTTGTCCCCACTTAATTTCCAAATCATGGATGGCCTATGCAATTGAGTGCATGGACCAAAGCTTTTCAACTAGTGTGTCGACTAATTTAAAGGATCAAATCACAAGATGTAAGATGGGAAAGCAAAAACAGTTCAGATATGGCTCTCTGCTAGTATCATTCTTTTTGGAGAGAGTTCCACTGTTGCATCCACATATTCGCATGCTTTCATGTCTGATAAGTGAACCATGCATGGAAAGATGGACCAACTTCTCGGCTCGACTAGGGGTCGGTCATCTGTTCTTTTCTTTTGACGTTGATTTCTTTGATTGGTGGAAGAAACAACTCCCTATGATAGAGGATTTCCCTTATGCTAGTATGGATTTTTGGGGAAGTACGGACTTAGCGCTCCCGCAAGGAGCACAGTGGGATGCTTCATGTGAGTCTCTAAAGAACATGACCTCATAATCTTCTATTTTTAAAGTTTTGATGTATGTGATTTTTTTGTTGTACAAAGGGATTAACTTATATGTTCATCTTGCAGATTGAGGACCGGTGTGTCCTGATGGTATGTCGGCGTATGCTCGACGCAGAGAAATCCTAGAGATAGAGGCAAGCGATGATGTTGGAGAGCTTCGGGATGTGGAGAGGAACCTGAGGGGTTTAACCATGGGAGTCCCCTCAATGTGCCTTTGAGATGTCCCTCATCACTTAGAGAGACACGTAGTGGGTGTCTCTGAGGGAATGAGTCACCTACTACGCCGAGTAGCTAGAGCAGTTACTTACTACCATGATGTAATGTCCCCCACCTCTTGATAAGAGGATTACAGAGACTTAGTAGTCAAGATGTCCCCACTAGACTATAGTCTCATGAGAAATGGGGATTAAGAGGCTCCAAAGTGTTCACCTAAGCATAATGTTATAATTTAAAAGTGACTTTGGGGAAAAAGGTAAATTAAGTGGGGAAAGGCCACATGAAGAAAAGTGAAGAGTTAACCTTAGAAGGTGGTCAAATAACTCAACTGAGAATTAGATTAGGGGTATAAAGGAAAAAAAGAGGGCACCTCACTCCTCATTCTTGACATTTTCACTTTT
>JASDQU010307953.1:0-16318 GCA_032191745.1 Picea mariana
TTTTATCTAATTGCAGATTTAATCATTTAATTAATGTACTAACTGTCATAATTATTGTAATTGAAATTCTTTGCATAAATATGAATTGAAATTCGTTGCATAAATATGAATGTTGTGACATTAGTGAGAGGAATTTTATTTTTATTGCTGGTCAAAGGCAAGGACTAGAGGTCATTGCTGATTTCTTATCAGTGTTGTTTACTTCAATTTTCTCCTTTACAATATTAATATTATAACAACGTTTTTTTATAATATTAATATAAATTAATACAATGATTAATTAGCTCAAAAGTATATTTATTGATTAATTAATTAGTTCAAAAATATATTTATTGATAATGGACATATTTAATGATCTTTTAATCATAAATTTCAATCGTATGGTTATCAATTGAAGATGCTAACATATTTTTAATAGTCCTTCCAAATCAATGAACAAAATCTCATGTTCAAAAAATTAACTAACTTAATTGTATTAGATTTACATTTATGTCACCTACATAATTACAATAGTTTCATATTCTTTTTATTTTCAAGAAATCATGGTTTCATATTCTTCGTTTAATCGTGGTTTCATATTCTTAGTTTGTATTCAAGAAATCATGGCTAACCACTGCTTCAAGAAATCGTGGCTAACTATTGCTGCCAGTGCCCCAGCCGAGTATTAAATCTGAATGATTTGTGAGGGCAAGCACAGATTTAGAACCCCTACATGCAACATTAAGCGTGTTTCATTAAATATGTCGGGAGTTTTACTAGCCGTAACTGATGTGCTAGTATTAATTAATTAAAAGTGATTGATATAATTAAAAATGATTGAGACTAATTAATATAAATTAATTAAAAGTGGTATATGGATAGATTGTTYTCCATGTTATTGTGGGGTGAGTAATATCTAGTCGGTTACCTAGTGTTGAATAATGGGGCACCTGAAATATTTACGATTGATAAGTAAATATTGGAAAATGGGGTYGAATTGTAAATGACAGAAATGTTGTGTGTAACATGTATATCACGGAACATGGGGCAAAAGTAAATGACACYTGGCATGTAGAGCAACATTTATTTTTTGAAAGTATATAACAAACTACAAATTTGTTGGAAGAAAAAAATTGGAAATTTAAATGCATTTTCCATATGGAGTRGTGAAAGATAAAAATGTATGAAGACATAAATTTAAAAGGAGATACGAAAACAATTTTATTTGAAATATGTAAAAAAATAAAAGTTTGTTGCATACTACTCAAAATTTTGAAATGTATATGATGGAAATGTTGTATGCAACATGTATATCACGGAACATGGGGTATAAGTAAATGATGCTTGGCATATAAAAATTGAAATGCATTTGTCAACATGGGGCATAAGTAAATGATGGTTGGCATGTAGAGCACCATTTATTTTGAAATATATAAAAGAATAAAAGTCTGTTACATATACAAATTTAAATGCATTTGTCATATAGATTGGTAAAATATAAAAATGTATGAAGACATAAATTTAAAAGGAGATAAGAAAACAGTTTTATTTGAAGTATGTCAAAAAGTAAAAGTTTGTTACATACTACTCGAAATTTTGAAATATACAAAAAATTTAAAGTCTGTTACATATTAATGGGAATTTCAATGCGTTTGTCATGTAGACTGGGATTGGGGCTCCCGCGGTCCATTAGAGAAATATGTACAAGAAACAAGACTGTAGAAAGAAGATAGAGTGCAATACCTGCAAAAAAATTAAATTGAAAGGTATTAGTGTTTGCCTACACATCTCTATTTAAGAAAGTGGAATAACTTGGTTGATAACCAAAGTATGATGTGATCAGTAGACTTACAGTGAGGGTACATATGAGCCCTTTGGCTATTTTTTTGCGGTTGTCGTTTCATTGATGTTGTCGATGGCTGCGGTTTCAATGATGTCGTCGACGACTATTCGAATCCTGGCAAGTGCCTGTTGCCTCTCATCAACGGCTTGTTTCAATTGCCTTTCGAGCCATTCTTGAATGTAGCTTCTCATCGGGGCGACGTTGATCTCATTCTGGATTTTTATGTTGAAAATATCATTTTTTAATTTCCGGAAGTCAATTGAAAGATTACACAGAGCCTGATGATTTTCCTCACTCTGTACTGAATATTTGGCTAGCCAGTCATCGGCGTGAGCTTCATCAAAGTGAAGGATGTTGTAAAACGTTTCCATAGACAAGGTCTTAAACATAGCAACATGTTTACCGAACTCTTGCTTGGTTAAGGGCATGGAATTTGCGATTAAGTCGAGGTCTTGGAAGTCGTTGGTTTTTCCAACTAAGTCTATTCTTGACAACCTTGTGAATAATTTATCTTTCTTCGATATGGCTTGTTCACATGACTGAAGAATGAGATGGAGGTTCTTCACTTTTTCTTTCCAACATGCATTCAATTGAATGATCCAATTTTTGGATGGAAGATATTTTTCTCTTCTTTTTGTTTCTGTCGTATTGTTGACAATGGTGCCAAAAGGAAGGACCGTTTTTAAAAAGAAATTTTTTTCATCTTTTAACTCCGCCTGCAAATATTCGAGCAAACTATGCCCTGGTTCCAAGGGAAATGATGGTTTGTGATGTTTTCCATGCCTCGGTAACCAGTTCCATACTTTTCTTGATATTATTCTCCACATATCCTCTACAGGATGCCAACAAGGTGGAGGATGCTTTTATGTTGGTTGTAGGGGTGACAGGCATGGACATTGCCAAATGATTCACAAGTAATGGAATAGGAATTAAATCCTCTTCCAATTCCTTGAACCGATCCTTCGGTTTGGCATTCTCGGTCTCGATGCCTCCAATGGAATCATGAAGTGATTCTCCGGTCGCGGTGTGAAGTTGACATATTTGGGACGACTGCATGTTGGCAAGGGCAACCTCTAAACAATATTTCCCTTTATTATTTTTAACATCTTTTTTCTCAATTATCAATTTTTTTGACTGGCTATAAAAAACAGCACTCTCGAACACGAAGGATTAATCTTTGTTAAAAAATTTGATAACAGATGTGTCCATTGGACAACTATGCTGAATGGCGTTTCCGGACTGATCAAGGAAGCAGAGCATGCTATCCAGATCAGTGTCAAGTTCCATGTTCTCACTTTGAATTTTCGTCCATTCCGCCTGTCCCACATTTTTTTTTCCCTTCTTCTCTACTGGAAGCTTGTGAGGACTATCAATTTTATAGTGAGGAGGGTCGTTATCTCCCCCTTCGTTTGAAGAAATTTGAGTTTCTTTGTTGCTGTGGTAGGTCGTTGGAGCGATGCTCTGGGATGTCATACTTTTTGGAGTGTTATTTTCCGATTGAACAGTCTTGTCACCGGGGCCTTTCCCCTATTATGTGCACAATTTAGTGCAACTTTTCACTGTGTCCACATCGTTGGCATTAGAGGTAGGAGAGTTGCTGCCATTGTCTCTATTTTAGGGCAGGTGTTTTTTTTAAAAACAATCGTCGACGCCAAGTGTTTGTAAATGTTGTCTAAAAATATTATAGGGGTCGAACCCTCTTATGATTTCAGCATATCTTAGGTTGGAGATGCTAGAATTCGCTGTGAATTCCTCAATTTTCTTAACGTTTTTCAACACGAACTCCCCTACCTTCCAAGGCAGAGGAATAAATTGTTTTGTTTTCTTCTTTTGCAACAGATTCAACCAGTAATTGTATTTTTATGTTACTTTTGCAACAAACATTATGTCTGTAATGTGACATGGAAGGAGAGCATGTATTTCCGTGGAGCCAAAACTTCTTATGACAGTGTAATTATCCAAATGTTCGAGTGTCCCCTTCCTATCTAAAAAAATGGTTGCATGTTGTTAGAATATGAAATATGTGTGCTCATTTTACCATTGACAATACCCTTGTCACCCAACCATAGGCCTAAGCCACCCCCCGAGCACCTTAACCTTGATAGAGAATCACTCTAGAGAAAACCCTAGGCTAGATAGYCGAACAAAGGGTAGTGCACCTTTCCCCAAGTATAATGCATCACAAAGAGCTGATCAGATAGTCCAAACCCTAGCCAAGAGATATTCCAAGTGTAACTGCTAGCTGCAACAGCTGCAAGGGAAACTCTCCTCCAAACCTGCGCATAAGACTGGGCACTGCAATCCTGAGACTGTTTTCCAAAATGAGAACTGGCCTCCTATATTTATACTAATTTTGGTTAATTGCCAGGGCCGACTTCTCATTCTAGGTATGTATCTGTTCAGTATATAATATTATTTATGGCTGACTTCTTCTCTTGGAGGCTAATAACCTAATATAAATTATCTTCCTGAGCCGACAAGTCTTCTAGAGTTATTATCCAACTCATTAGGGTTTCTTCTTGCTTCCCGGAGTATTCTATCCTTGTCAGGTTTACACATGGAGGTAAATACCTCCCGCAACTACCATAATATCAACATTCCCTCCTAGCTAGGGAGGTATTACAGGTAATAGTCTTTGAGCACAAAACATACCATTCATCCGGTAGCATCGACATAGTTATATAAACTAGATCATGAGCACCATCATCATCATCAGCTGCATCATCTCTCAAAACCATATTATATTTGATTAATGAGACATGATGCTCACTCCATAGAGTGATACAAGAGCCATTCTTCTAATCTAGAAGAGTAAATGTTCTGAACCATTTTCTGTCTAGAAAATCTCTATTCATCATTCATCTGGATGATAATTATTTCCAATAAATTGTTGATAGTCTTCAAGGAAATCAGAACAAAATAGAACACAATTGTGTTCATCCATAGTAGTACATAACTACAATCCAGTAGTACACTACCACACCAAGTAGCAAACAAGTACTTGATCAGTAACGTATAGTCACGAACAGTGGAACACATCCACCACAGTAGTATACATCTACTGTCATAAAATCTTCATTATAATTATCTGATATCAACTTGCACAGAAACAATGTTATGATATAAACTGAATCATCTAGGCCAATCTTTAACTCACGTCTATGAGATATGAAAGAATATTTGTCCTCGAAGTAGAACAATGAGATATCTGGACTATTCTTCTCAAGCAATGAAGAATAATTGTCCTTTCTTCTGAACCTGGACCATTCCCCACCCTGGGCCACTCTTCCTACACTAATTAAAGTGCACCCTGGAGAGAATGTATAAACCCTAAGGAATACCTATCCTTGATTCTTGAGCCTAGACCATTCCCCACCCTGGGCCATTCCTCCTACACTAATCAAAGTGCACCCTGAAGAGAATGTATAAACTCTAAGGAATGACTGTCCGGACCAGTTCCTCTGTTAACCACAAGAGGAAAAGATTGCCCTGTATCAACCTTCAAAACATACCATTCCTCATGTTAACCACAATGAGAAATTGTTGTTCGACGAGGCGGGCCAGTCTTCTTGAGTAACCCTCAAGAAGAGAGACTTCCCTAGACCACTCCCCATGTTAACCACAATGGGAAGTCACTGTATATGATACATCAACAATCTTGACCATTTTCCATGTTAACCACAATGGGAAATCGTTGTCGGTCAGAAATCTCAATCCACTTTCCGAACAGGAAAGAATTTGTCCAAGCTAGACTATTTTTCAATGAATGTCTTCAATAAAATTTTTAGTGCTCCCTCCCAACCTGGGAGTCATGTCTTCCTTTTTCAATAAGGAAGTCATCTCCACGAGCTCCAACTTGAGTACGCAAACTCTTTCATCTTTTACCAAAATGTCTGCTCATCTGCTCATCTGTGGAGATATGTATTGAAGAACCACTTTCTCCTTTCTAGACTTCATCACGGATAATGTAACGCTTGATTTCAAATGTACTTTAGTTTGGAACACTGATTTTTCTGTGAAGGCTTCATGTAGCTTTGAACACTAGAGTATATCATTGTTGGAAAACTAGAACATATCCATGTAGCACTTCTTCTGTCATCATGAGATCTGATCTACTGAGTAATCATCTTGATGTTATAGGAAATCTTCACCACGCTTCTGTTGTGCACTAGAGGATCTCAACCAAGTTATCTTCTTCTATCTGCATACAAGGGTCTCTTTCTGGTATGCCTCAAAGTCTTGAGATTACTTCTTCATATGCTCTTTATTCAATTTCTCTGGAGAATATTCTTTGCATTCATCTGATGTAGAACTCCAACTTATGGATGTTGCAGATGATATAATGACTCATGTAGAGATAAATCTTGTTTACTGGAACAAATAATCATCATAGTCTTCTCCCTCCATCTGGGAGAACCTCTAGTTCTAGATCTTGCAATTCTTTCATTCATAAGTCTTCCATACACTGTTCTTCATCATGACTTTCAGTTCCTCTGCTTGATTTCTTTTATTGAGTTTATATCAGGCTGACAATCTTATGATTCTTGATACAATGAGTGGTTGTTCTGGGTTCTCTTTCTTGCTTTGAATCTTCATGTTCTTCCTTGTGTTTAGCTCTTGGGTCCATGGAGTGGATTCCATGCCCTAAAGATTCCATTTCTTTCTTTCATCACAAGATCACAGATGTGGATGGACAACCAGGGATACTTTAAGGCTTCTCTCTGAAGAAGACTTCTTCTGAGGTTGAACTGGATATGTATTGTCTTTCATGGCTGCTATCATGGATATATACTTCATCATCTTCTATGGATCATAGGATTAGCTCCCTCCTAATTCTTTCTTCATGTATGAGTGCATATAATCGGCTCTCTCTGTCTAACAGAGTCCACGCTTCTATCTGCATCCTTATTGTCTTCTACAATATATAATTGGCTCTCTCCATCTAACAGAGTCCACGCTTATGTCTTGTTGTTTTCTACAAAATGTCATAAGTCTTTCTCCAATTCCTCTTGATTGTTGACTTCTAAGTCTTTTCATGATTGATTCGGCTTATCTTGCAGTAGCTTCCACGTGATTTGTATTTCATTCTTTCATGTGTATTATCTAATGATATTCATCCTTATCTTGTTGTTCTTTCATAGGTATAATTCTTCTTGGAACATATTATCTTCCAAGAGATGGATATACAAGATATGTACAAAGACGATGCAAACAAGATATGTACAAGAAAAAATAAGAGTATTGTTACCTTTAGAAGAAGAAGTCTCTTTCATCCTACTTAGTCTTCTTTGTAGGTTCCTTTTCTTTGGCAATTGATGCTTCGTGTTTCTCCTTCCTTTTCCTTAGCTCAAGACAATGATTCTTGTAGTGACCATGCTTTCAACAGTTGAAGAATTGTATTTCTGAAATGTCTTTCTCTTGATTTGGCTTCCTCCTTGAACCAAACTTCCTTTTGTTCCTGAAATTCTTGAATCTTGTTGTGAAGGCTTGATCATCGTACTTCTTTTGGGGTTTCTCTTTTTCATTTATACTTGATTCTTATTGAGAAAAACAAGTCCAAAGTTCTTCAAGATGGGATGGGAGATGGGAGATGTAGGATATCAAGTGGTCTTTGATAGAATCCACTATGATACTCATGGCATTGATGTCACTATCTTTGAACTTCTCCATAGCTGCAATGATCTTCTCTTTCCTTTCTTCAAACTCTGGTTTCATGATATTTCCTTTCATGATATCCAACACTTTATTCTTGGCAAGGATGAGATTAATCCTTGTCTTCCATGAACTGAAGTTAGAAGCTCCATCTAACTTGTTCTTTGACTTCATAGAGTAAGTCATGGCTTCTTTTACTTGGTCAAACCCTAGATTTGACCACAAACTCAAACTTGACGTCTTGGCCTGCTGAGAGTACTGGGAGATGCACTAGGCTAGGGCGCATTGATCTATCCAGAGATTAGGTCAATCCCTTCACTTAAGGTTCTTCAACAAGAGGATTAGGGTTTCTACAACTGCTCCTACTAGTAACCCTAACGACAGTGTCTTAGAAGTTGCTTCTACTAGTAGCCCTAGCGACAGTTCCTCAGCGAGCTCAATATCCTAGCAGTTTTATTTCCTTCTAGTGTTTAGACTAAATGAAGGAGGTGTGGGACCATAACCTGTTAGAACATGAAATATGTGTGCTCATTTTACCATTGACAATACCCTTGTCACCCAACCATAGGTCAAAGCCACCCTCCGAGCACCTTAACCTTGACAGAGAATCACTCAGGAAGCAAACCCTAGGCTAGATAGCCAAACAAAGGGTAGTGCACCTTTACCCAAGGATAGTGCATCACAAAGAGCATATCAGATAGTCCAAACCCTAGCCAAGAGATAGTCCAAGCATAACTGTTAGTTGTAGCAGCTACAATGGCAACTCTCCTCCAAACCTGCGCACAAGACTGGGCATTGCAATTCTGAGACTGCCTACGAGAATGAGAGTTAGCCTCCTATATTTATACTAATTATGGCTAATTACCAGGGCCGAATTCTCATTCTAGGTATCTGTCTGTTCAGTATACAATATTATTGATGGCTGACTTCTTCTCTTGGAGGCTAATAACCTAATATAAATTATCTTCTTGAACCGACAAGTCTTCTAGGGTTATTATCCAACTCATTAGGGTTTCTTCTTGCTTCCCAGAGTATTCTATCCTTGTCAGGTTTACATGTGGAGGTAAATACCTCTCGCAGCTACCATAATATCAATACATGTTCAGATATGTGGGGAGCATCTTCACCTAACAACAAAACTTTGAAAACATACATGAAGCCATTAAAAACTTCATAGAAATAGTGGGAAGCCTTGTTCTTCCACAAGGCCTGGTAATAGAACGTTACTGGGTGGAATTCATAGTTGACATTCTTGGAAATAGACAGTTTTGGAAATCGACAGGAATTCTCTATCGCAAAAACTAAATAGGACGACATATAAAATTTCTTTTCCCTTTTGAAGCTTGACAATTGGGAACAAATTTCATGGGAAATTAACTTGCCCCAATAAAAAATGGCTTGTTCGTTGACTGTGAAATACAAAATATAAAGAGCCATCCGGGAAACAGTTGTTGTGGACTCCTGTCTTGTTATTCTTGTAAACAACCAGGCAATTTCGCGAAATGGATTTCTAAATGAACTAACCTGCAAGCTTGTAATATCTTCAGGAACTAGAAGTGTGTTTTCCAATAAATGGGGCAAGAGGTCCAACCCATTATTATTCTTTGCTAGGAACTATCTTGAATCTTCTCCTTTGAACATCAATGTTGGCTCCGACAATCTTAGCATCTGGTGGAAGACCTGCGGTGACAAAGAAATAGAAGAGCGGTCCCATAGTGGAATAATTCTTTTGTCTGAAATAAAATTATCAGTGCACCAAGAGACAAGGTCCTTACAGTCAAAAACCTTAGGGACACAGCTTGCACGAGCAATCCCAGAGGTCCAAATTACTTGGTTCTCTGCGACAGAGGTTGAGTAATAAGAATATGCCCTAGACCATTGGAAGTTTTGGTCCTCATGCCCGAAGATATTCATTGTATCTCCACAGAACTATTGTCGAGTTGATGCCATAGGTTTATGAGAACATTGGTTTTCTCTAGATGATGGTTGAAATGAACAGTTAGAGCCAATAATGTATCTCTCCGCTAAATCTTGGTTAAATGCTTATGAATGGGAAAGATCCTTGAGCCTTTCGTTGATTAATGACAATCTGTATGGGTGGTACATGATGAACTGTTAGCAGTAAAGTTTACTTATTGCATATTTAGAAATCCAAAGGTGGTGGGTACGGTGAATAGTAATTAAGGATTGGAGGTTTCATGAATGTGTGAAGGCTACGATGTGCGAACGACATTTCATGATTTTGAAATCAACACTCGGAAGGGATAATATAACCCCCCCAAATATTGGTTTAATGTGCATTAATAGGAGATCTCATCGAGCCTTTCACCCATCATTGACAATCTATACAGTTCCTTCATGATGAACTGTTACAATTAAATGTCATTAATTGCATATTTAGAAACAAGATATGTATATATATATATAGATAACCCTTTTTTTTTCTTTTATTATAGACAAGTGTGAAGGTGACGGAGACAGGGGAGAGCAAGGAAATAATGGAAAGGTATGAAAAGAGGCCGGATGGAATTCAAGAAAAGGGTTACGGGGATACTCAGGAGAGTCAAGTGTTCCACGGTCAAATTTTATATATCAAATTTTTTTACTACAAAACATGTAAAACAAAAGAGATCATGATGGGGCAGTTCAACAACTGGTTTGTATATTTACGGAATTACAAAAAAGTGGCTAAGTATGGAATAGGGAAACGATCGGGTGAACTCATTCTGGGAAGTGAGGATTGAAGTTTTTGTGAAAGGACAAACCCAACGATGCAGAAATGACATTCCATGATGTTTGAAATTAGTGCTTGCTAATTGCATGCCTACAAGTAAGATCTTATATATAATTGGTAATTGCTAATTGCAAAGGGGCACGGGCACACGAAACAACGACTAGGAACTGAAAATTTATTCAACCCGCCAAACCGACGATCCACCAAAGAAATTCGAAGAAATGGAGAAGAATGGAAAGAGGATATATGGGCTTCAAAATTGGGTGCCAATAGTTCCACAGAAGACATGAGGACTCGATGGTTAAATTGTATTTCTCGGAAGTTTCAGTGAAAAATCTATACCACGGAAGAGGGCATGATAGGTGGAGTGTAATATGGAAGAGGGTATGATCTGAGTCCATTTTTAAATTTGTATATCGTGGAAGTGATGGTATTGTTCATAGGCCATGGAATAACAAAATTCCAATCTAGAGCTCGCCTAGCACGAATTCGCGGTCGGAGAAGTGTCTTCATCTGTCAATTTGTCGATTATGGAACTCCGAGACATTCTATTAGCCATCTATCCTGGAAGTTTGACAGTCAATTTGTATAGTGCGGAACTATGGGTGTTGTTTGTAGGGCACGAAAATATAGAGGAAATTCTTTTCCCTTTAATATAGCATCTATGGTGCAAATGTGGTATGGCTCGTTTTAGCACTTTTCCATCCATAAACAAAGGCAATCTTGAGCCCACCAACCCTAGAGCCTGTGTGTCAATTTGTATATCATGGAGGTCTGAATGTTGTTTGGAGGTCATGAAAAAGTACAAGTGCAATGTTGATCTAGTCAGCGTGAAATTCCACCTGTCAATTTGTATATGGCAGAATGTTGGGTGCGACTTGTAGGACACTGAACAATAGAGGGCCAATTTCAAGAAAGGGGAAGCACTCGTTGGAAACGCGTGAATCCACCAAGCCGCATTTATTGGGTAAAGCAGTGAATGCAGACATAGACTAATCCCCCTAGATCTAAAACAAAACACGACAGGACATGATTCTTTCCCTAGGCTCTAATCATCAAATTTACTACCAAACAAAAGACGATAGACATACCTTTAAATGTCGCTTCCTTATGTATTTGTTGTTCTTGTTTCACTCTGGTGCTCTTATGATACTGATCCTGCAGTGAGACACAAACCAACCAAGGTGAAGGAAGTAGAAGTATATTCAATGATAACCTATGCATATGATCAAGGAATTATGCAATAAAATAAATATAATTCTATGGGAAAGAAGCATTCCACTGTATTATATTAAATAATAAGAAGAGAGATTACAACCAGATGCCTTGATGTCGTAAGGTTCCTTCCAACAGTCCCTTGCTTCCCACACACTTTTTATCCAAGGATTATAAGACTATAGATCTGATATCTATCTTGACAAAAGCAAAGCTCAAAGCCACTCTAATCAAGCTAATAATTCCAAGCCAAATCCAACTGCAAAATCCAAGCTCCAAAACCAACTAAATTACTCCATAAGGTGAGGAGGTTAGGATGATCCCACTAAATCATGAAAGTGAGTAAGATCCAAACCATTTAGAGGCCACCTCACCATAGAAGCTTCTCCTTATAGAAGCATCGAGAAAATGCTCATTTTTCCCACGTACGAAGGCCGTCGTGACTTGGCTATAGTGCAGCCTGTGGAAATTTTGTGCCCTAGATATAGTGCATCCTACAGAAATCAGGCATTTCCGCACCCCAACTATGGTGCAGCCTGCAGAAATCCTCCAAAATAGGGTTTTTACAGAGGAAAATACAACTTCTTTTCTTAGGGAAAGTTCTTCTCCCTTCTTTCTTCAGGAATTCAGGCCACTGACCTCTCTAAAGGCAACATATAGGTTTACATCATTAACAGTCATAAAGGTGACGAAAATAATGTGTAACAAAGAGCCCCCCAAAGTATGAAGTTAGAACGGAGTGATAGCTGAAATAATTTGTCGAGTGTGTGTAGGGAACAAGGAACACGTCGGTCGGAAACCTGCCAACAAACAAGGAAATACAATATAATAATATCACATCACTGAGGTAGGCATTCCCATACTCAGAATACAAATGACTCAAAGCATAAATGCTGACATGAAAAGATCCATGTCAAGTAAGACAGATCACGGCCACCAAACATACACTGTGGATCCATGACATTATGAATCAAATCTGAACATAGCCACCAAGAATACAATGTGGATCTATGTGTTAAAGACTCAAATTTGAACATAGACATGAGACATACAATGTGGATCTATGCAATAATACAAACTGAATATACTCCAACGCAACCTATCTGTGAGAAAATATTCAGGGTCTTCATCTCCACCACTCTATAGTATGAATCTAACCATGTGAATACATGTGTTGAAGTCAAACATGGTAGAAAACACTTGATTACCAGTCATTAGTGTATACCATTAACAAGTGCAAGGGAAATCACCATTAATGTTAATGAATCCCAAGGTACACTAGTACAATCCAACGAATGTGAGTTAATGAGATGAAGTCGAACACTCGATAGAATCTCCCGATCAGGGGTCAATAATGAAAACCCACTGTTGAAAGCGAGGAAACCTTCCATTGAGGAATGCAAGTTCCAAGGTACCAATTAGTTTCTAAGTCTAATTCCTGGATAATGAGTTGAAGTTGATAGGAAAAGACTCGTCACAGGAGGGCCTTAATGTATCCCCCATCAATTACACGAAATGAGTAACAAGATTTGAAGTAGATAAAAGTAACCAGTGATTCATGACTGACTCAGGGATGGACGACACAATAGAAGGCTTAAAGATTGTAGAATGGATGACGCAATAGGAGGCTTTTAGGGTTGAACTTCTCTTTGAACATATTGACAACACGACAATTGTCCTAAAAACACTGACTCAACAACAGGGATCACAGACCAATTTGTAATATTATAGAGGAGTATGATCAAGAGACAAGTGGATTTTCACAACCTAGACACAAAGCAAGTGAAAGGGTGTCATTTTTAAAGATGACTCTTCCATGGAATACAGGTTTAGACACATTTCTTTCCCAATTTTTCCACCACCATTTCTAGCAAGTACCTCCTTTTCTTTACGCAAGCTTGAGGAGGATAAGATATGTGTAAATGTGAGTTCATCCTTCGAACGAGTCCCTTAGAGTATGTTTAATGAACCCTAGGAAGGAGTGTTTCGGTCCCATATGGGTCTTTCGATGTTTGTTTAACGAGTCCAAAGAAGGAAAACTTAGGGGTTTTTCATGTTTATAGAGTCTAAATTTTTTTTAAAGAGAACTCTCTCAGTTCCTTTTTCCTAACGTAGTCTGATGAGATTGAAAAAGAGATAAATTATTGCTCAACAGTCGTTTTCTTCAAATACTTTAACGAGCACGAAAATAAAAAGGTTGCTTGGTAATCTTTTCATGTTTGGAGAGTCTGAAAAGAGCTTAAAGGGTACTCCAGGGGGTTCCTTTTGTCATATAACCTTTACGAGTCCGAAAAAGTGATAAAAGTATACTCAATTACATTCTCATTGATTTACGAGCACGAGAAAAGAACAAAGACTAAGCGCGGTAACTTATTCTCATGTATTTACAAGCACGAGAAAGAACAAAGACTAAGCTCGGGATTGTTTTCATTTTTACGCAAGCTTTAAAACAAAACAAAACTATGCTTGGGATAGATTTTATTTTTTCACAAGCTAAAAACTAAACAAAACTATGCTTGGAATGGTTTCATTTTTACACAAGCTCGAACCAAAGGAAACTATTCTTAACGTAGGTGGTTTCATTTTTACACAAGCTTGAACCATAGAAAACTATGCTTGTACTTCCCAACACATGACACATAGATGGTTGGTACATAGACCCCAGCTTAAGAAACTAGCGGATCTAACTTTAGCATGAAGTCTAGAGGCTGAAAGCATTGCCCCCCAAGCTTCATTTTGTCCAACTGTAAAGGTGTATTAAATGAAGCTTCAAATAATATACATAACAAAGTACTTGAATCAATCGAAGAGGGGGAAAAAGTATTTCATTTTTTAACGAGCTTGAAATAAGAAAAACATGCTCAAAGATGGTTTCATTTTTTAATGAGCTTGAAATCAGAAAACCATGCTCAAAGTTGGTTTCATTTTTTAACGAGCTTGAAATCAGAAAACCTATGCTCAAAGATGGTTTCATTTTTTAATGAGCTTGAAATCATAAAACCTATGCTCAAGAATCCAGGTTCAATCCCTAGACCTTTGTTTCATTTTTTAACGAGGTTTCCACAGAGACGTAAAACTATTCTCGTAGCTAGTTTCATTTTTTAACGAGCTTGAAATCATAAAACCATGCTCAACTCTCTTCTTGATCATGGCTTCCAATAGGACAATGCTCTGGAAGGACACCATGTCAAGGGACAAAACTCAGTCATGGCCTCCAAGAGATCTTCAGTTGATGGAAGAAACACACTCTGGAATGAACACATGTCAAGGGTCGCAATAGGGGTAAGAAGGTTAGGATCCAATAGCCCTACCAAAGAGATCACCATGTCAGCTACTGGATCCAAGTCATTGTTATTTGCATCGGAAGGCATGGGAGACAACGCCAGATAATTGACTTGTGGCAGGGGCGATACCATCTGCATATATGAACAATTTAGGGAGGTAATCCAGTGAGGACCAATGAATGAAAGTTGATCAAAGGTCACAATTCTTCCATCATGAGGGAAAGATATCACATGAAAAAGAGTGGACACAATATCTTTCATGGCATAGACATAATCTTGCCCAAGGAGTAAAGAGAAATCCAAGAGGTCTTGGACCACCTTGACATCAATAAAGACAGTTTTCCCTCCCAAAGTTACAGGAAACTGCCGAAGGGTCCCTAAAGGTTGATTGGTTCTTCTGTTAAAAGCTAACAAATTCTGCGTAACTAGGGCAATCTGAGGACAACCCAAAGCTTGCCAAGAAAATGAGGACAAAATACTAACAGACGCACCTTCATATATCAACGTGTGAGGAATGTCCCGACCACAAACTTGCACTGTAATATGGAAAGGAATGTGAGAGGGAAGATGAGGTCTAGTTAGCACACCCTAATCAAAATGGATGGCCTCATTACTTGGAGGGGGTTCCACGGGAGAAGGAGGAATACCCCCCGGCATGGTAGAGTCTGTATCAACGAGAAAAACATGGGAATTATCAGGTTTACTCTTGAGCGGGAGAGTAGGATCGACTGATGATGAGATCAGATCGACCACTTGGGTTGCATTCTCCAAGGGGAGAATGGGGTCGATGGGTGGAAATGGATCGACCACTTGGGTTTCACTCTCTAACAGGAGAGTGGGATCGACCGAGGATGGGATCGGATCGACCAATTGGGTTGCACCCTCTAACGAGAGAGTGGAATTGACCGAGGATGAGATCGTATCGATCACTTTGGTAAATGGTTCAACTTAGGACGTGACCAAATTGACAACATGATCAACTAGATTGACTGATGAAGGGGCCAGATTGATTATTCCATCAACTACAGGTGGGTCGAGAGTAAGCTTGCGATAAGAATATGGAAGTTGAGGCTGTGAAACAATCATGTCTTCCAGGAATTTCAAGGCTTCTTCCATATGAGGGAAAATATTAGTTAGATGACACCCTTTGCATAACATACACGGGAACTTGGCTCTACTTTTTTTCTTCCCAACGATATCTTGACTAGTTGATGGTAGGTCATTAACATGTTGTTCATAGGTTGACAACATGGGTTGGCGAGGGTGGATAGACCATGCTTCTATAACCTTGGATAGACCAATGCAATTCTTAAGAATATGGCTACCCTTACAAAGCCTGCAAGGGTACTTGGGATTACGGTTTGTTTGGGTGTTCTTGGCATCATCAACACTCCCAACACGATCAATAGTAACTGGTTTCTTTCCAACACTTCTGATAGTGGTTGGAAGTGTGGACCCTTGCTTACTTTTCTTCTTATTATTCTTCCTCTGCTTCTTCTTCTTATCCACCGAGTTACTAGATTTGGAGCTTTCACTTGGCGAAGAAGATGAAATGGAAGAAGACCTTGCAAGTGAAGAAGGTGAAGAAGTTCTTATTGGTGAAGAAGGCGA
>JASDQU010307953.1:81092-94196 GCA_032191745.1 Picea mariana
TAAAAAGGGAACAACATAATTTAAAAGAGGCCCAAGACAAACAAAAAATCTACGCAGATCTAAAAGGGAGACACCAGGAATTTCAAATTGGGGACCATGTATATATGAAATTGAAAGAAAGGAGAAGCTCTCTAAAGCTAGGGAACTATTCAAAGTTGGCTCCCAGGTTTTGTGGCCCCTTCAAGATCTTATCTCAAAATGGACCCATGGTGTATCAACTTTCACTTTCTGCAAAGTTAAAATTTTATAATGTTTTTCATGTTTCTTTATTGAAAAGGTATATTCATGATCCTACTCACATAATTGATTGGAACATGGTGTAGGTTGAACCAGAAGGGGAGTTCCAAGTGGAACCTCTACGCATTATGGATAGGAAAGAAAATGTACTACGGAACAAAACGATCACCTAGGTAAAACTGTAATGGAAGCAATTTAGTCCCGAGGAGGCCACTTGGGAATTGGAGGAATATTTGCAGAAATATTATCCAACCCTATTCCAAAAGAGGAATGAACACTGAGGATAGTGTTGTACTTAAGGAGGAGAGGATGTGATATCAAATATTAGATTATTAAAATCTAAGTGTACTTGGGAATAAATTTCCATTTTTGGAAAATTTTGATTTGGAAATTATTTGTCATTTATGGCAAATCCGAATTTGGAATTTTATTATTGTAATTAATTATTTATGATTGTTGGGAAAAGATTTGACTTGCCCCTAACTTATTTGATTGTGACACATGTGAAAGACAATTTTTTTATAAATTAAATGTTGGAAGACAAATGGAAAATCCAGGTTAAAAATAGCTGAGCATGACTCCATGAGTGGGGAACATATTTGAGTTTCCTCAAGGCTGATTTTTACAAGTGGAAAATGTGGGATTTGACCACTAGAAGCCCCTAAAAATTAGGGATTTTTAAAGCTGTTAATTTCCCAAGGAGGGAAGGAAAGACCTAGGCACAAGATGCATATAAATACAACATATGGAGGAGGCATGACACTGCTTAATATGATAGAGAAAGGAAACTACTTGCTGTTATGAACATTGTTAGTGTGAGGCAATGGAATTTCTGATCTGTGGAAGGTGACTGTAGAAAAGGAGGATCATTTCAGTTTTCCCTTATGGACTCATGGTTAGGCTAAGGGGTGAACAGGGAAAGTAAACTTGGTTGTTCTGTTCTACGATTGGGTGGAACGTGGCTATTCCATTTGTATCCCAACATTAGATTTTTRGATATGTACCTTTACTTGCATTCTTGTTAATATTCTGCTTGATTATTAATTTTCAATAATGAAATGGTTTATGTGATGATTGTATATACATATATATGTGCTCACTTGGCAGCAATCGCAAAAATAATGTATGTTCTATTTAATAATTAAATAGGGTTATACATATATAAATAATTGTATATACATATATTTCTAATCTTACATAAAGAAATGAAAGAACTGTTGTATGCTCCTAATAATCGTTAAGTATGGTTATGCATATATATGAATGACTGTATATACCCAACTATGTATTCGTACATCAAGGAATGATAGAATTGTTGTATATCACTAGTGATCATTAAACATGGTTATAAATGGTTGTGTATACTTATATACGTGTGTTCATGCATAAAGGAAAAGTAGAACTACTACCATGTTCTTATTAACCATTGAAATAGATATACATTGAATTGCTATTTCAAATATGTATGAGTACCATAATGAATAAATGGAATGAATAATAGTCTTCATATATGTTTAAATATTCCTTATGTTATCAACAACCACAAAAAATAGTGAATTCGGTAGTCTACAAATGTATGACAAAGTAACTGTTACATTCATTGAACTTTCTTCAAAATGATTTCAACAACTTGTATATTCAATTGAAAATAATTACAAAACAACCTATGTGTTTGATCAGAATCTGGACCAGGGGTCAACTTTTAGCTCAAAAATAAACCTTCTCAGAATTTACTCAAAACAAACGAGAGCGTATCCCTCATCATCATGAACCCAACACAACTCATTTCATCTCAAACGGACGTCGGGAGCGAGAGATATCACGATCTGTTCGAATCGCCAAACAGGTAAAAAGAAGGGATGCTAACTGTGCAGTCCATACAGTCCGTACGGATGCTAATGTGGCATGAACGTATGCTAATGTGGTAGAGGTGATGTGGCAGACCTGAATTGGCATACGCTAACATGGCAGTTTTGGATTAGCTGACATGTGGTCGAATCGGAATGCGACACGTGGTATCATTTTGGTCAATGGTAAGGTGCCACGTGGCCCAGTCATAAGCTGCCATGTGGCACCCCTTTATTGGCTATGGTTTGTTATTCAAAATTGTATGGAGTCCATCGGACTCGAACCCTAGACCTCCACCATCGAGCGCTTTGGCAATGGCCGCCCAACCGACGCGCCATTCTATGTTACTTGTTATATATATCATTTCATATATATTTAAGTTTACATTAATGTTAAGTTGGAAGGGGGTTGGGCCGGGGCTTAGCCCCGGCCCATGGTTGTATTGTATTTCACATGTGACCATTCACCATATGGTGGGCGCGTGCGGGAGTGTATTTCAAATGCAGCCCGTGGTCGTGTTGTTCATTACCATATGACCTATCCTCCGTTAAATGGCGCGGGGTTTTTTTTAATGTGTAGCCCGTGGTTACATTATGTTACCATATGACTCTTGTACAATGATTGGCACATTTTAAATTGTGGTTTGAACAGTTCAACAACCCTCCATGTGTCATGGTTTTATTTCCTATGAACTTAGCCCTTTTTATGCGCGGTACGTGGCCACATGGCCCCCATGCGCCCAACACCTCCGTGATTCGGGGGCTTAGTTCCCTAACTGTTCAACAAATTGGCATGTTTTGTGGATATGCATGTGGGTTTTGGGTTTAGGCACGGGAAATGCCCAGAAGCCAGGTTACTCACACACAGGTGAGAAATGGCGAACCAGAGACAACAAGCTTGAAGGAGGAAAATGGCAGGAGGCCTAACTTCTTCATCTTTTGGCCAAATGAGGTGTCGAAAAAGCCTAGCTAGGGGTTTTTGGACGTTTTGAATTCATTGGCACTATTTTCACAGCCATTTGAAGACTTATTCTACAGGTTTTTAACCATTGAAGTTTCAGGAAGCTCCAGGGAGCTTGAAGCCCTCATTGTTTGAGGTCATACACAGATGAGCCTATGTTTGTTTTTTGTGATTGAATAATCATTTTTGGATAATTATGATTCTCTAAACATGTTGGGATAGGTTTTATATCTATTTGAAGACATTTACAGGTGTTTTTTTCAAAGAGAAGCTCAGGGAAGCTTAAGGCCACATGTAGAAGATGTCATGCCCAAATGAGCCATGATCAGTTTTCAGAGTTTTATTAGTCATTTTTGGGGGTTTTTATGTATTATGAACCCAATGGTACAGTCAGTATTTTCATTGGAGTTGAGCAGCAGCTTGTAAAAGAATATTTGAAAAACTAATCCCAAAGAACCTAGTCCATTGAAGGAGGCTCAAGGAGATGTAGCCCAGAGAGGGGTGAACTCCTTTATCATCTTGTTATTGTTGTGAGTTTGATGGGTTATTTGCTGCAAGTTATGTTGTTGTGTATTTGTTTAAAGCACATATTTAACCTTTTAAAAGAACATTTCCTTACACATGAACATTGAAAAGAAGAAGCATGAACTTAACACATAAATCATATGTCATATTTTAACACATGAAGCAAGGTCCTGTAAAGTTTATTTTAATGAAGTAGAGGGTGCTTGCATAGCATTACAAGTCAGCCTTCTATTTTTAGATCAGTGTCCATGTGATCATGGTTCAAATTATTACAGTGGAGTACCATAGGTCAAGGAATCCATTACTACTTGGAGACAAAATCTAAGAATAATAGATTAAATGCCAAGACCAGAACTCAAATACCTTTTCAATCGAGAAGGCTTTCCTTGACCTGCTCCCCTCGATTTGTATAAACCTGCAAAAGGAGAAAGATGATAGGTTTAGTAAACTATGCTAAGTATTTAACGGAAAACAAATAATGGAACCAGACAAGAAAATACTTAGTTCGAGTTCGACATAAAATCTATTCACCACGGTGCTTGTGGAACGATCTGTCCACAACCCAAAGGCGGAGAAGTGGAGCCATAATTCAGTTGATGGGTACCCTCAAAAAAATGAAACAGGGCCCCTTCATTAACTAATGTAATCTGAGAATAATGATTTTACATACACAGATTATAAGCTACGATTCATACAGTGATAAAATAAATATACAAGTTATGAATTATACAGTGATAAAGTAAATACCTAGAACACAAACGTGAATCCCCACAAAGGGTAAAACAATGACTTTGTATATACAGAGCGTATGTACAATTTACACAACGTTGTATAAATTACACAAAACGTAAAATAATTAAGTCGAATAATCTCATAGGGCAAATTTATGAATTCCCTTATGGGTAAATAACAATTTTCATACACAGAGAATTCAGTTACGAGTTACCAAAGGATTGGTATTTATGCGCAGCGTAATCATGATTTTCCACAGAGGTAAATCAATTTTAATTCGAAGGACATAGATAGAGTACGAGTAATGTCTAACTAATTTCTATGTAAACCAGAAGAAAAATACAAATTTCTATATAAAACACAGAGGGAAAATTCATGAATCGAGAATCAATATATATATATATATATATATATCTTTTCTTTATAAATTCACAGAAGCAATTTATGAAACAAAGGGTTACAAATTGCTCGATATGTATTCATTGTGCAAACTACGAACTGTAAATTATGAACATAGAGTCGGGATTGATATATTTATATATATAAATATGCTATATAAAAAAGGAAAGCCAAATCTGTGAGACAAAGGGTCAATTATTGTCGATGTGCATTCATTGCAGGAAACACAGAGTGCAACTTTACGAACAAAAGAGTTATTTTTTCCACACCTTTATGCAAATGCATTTACAAGCTTATACAGAATGGTAATGAAATTACACAGACCGCATCAACTGTTAGGTACCTAACCCCTTACGTAGGTAGAAAAATTTATTCTAATTTAATAAAGGTCAATATTAATAAGGCCTTGCAATAAGGTAGAATAAATCAAATGTAAGAAGACCTAATAGAAGCTTCCGCTTCTAGAAGGATCTTCCTCTAGATGGTTCTCTTGATAAAAGATTTAATATAAATAGGAGTCGAGGGTATGAGAACCCTAGCTTGGATATTATTGTAATAGAGCTCTGCTCGACTGGAGGTTGCCCCCTCAAAGAGACCCATGAAAATTTCTCTCAGTAATTGAAGTGCTCTTTCTAGTGTTAGTATGTTATCATTTCAATATTATTGTGGTGTTATTCTGGTTATATTGTTTTTCATATACCATTTCTAGCATTTTATTTCTATTCTACATACATTTTATATCTGGAATATTACAAGTGGTATCAGAGGACTTTCCTTGGTGGAAAATTGTGGGTTAAATTTTTTTTCAGGGTAGAGACGTATTCTAACATATTTAAGCCACAGAGATATATCATTACATACATAAACCCGCAGTTGAGGGATTCATACATGTAGGAAATACAAGTGGTTCCTAAGAGCACATCTATTAGCCACCCATGTAACCCCTATTGGTACCCCTTCGAGTGGTAGCGCATCAGACAACACTTGTGTATAGATAGGCCTAGATTTCCTGAAGCCCTCTTTAGATAAACCAATCAGTCTCTTGACTACTATAGTTCCATTGAGAACAACACTCGCGAAGATACTCTCTAGTACCTGCGCAGTTGGGTAGTACGACTAAGGGAACGGTCCAACCTCCTTAGTTAGTGCCCTGAGATATTGGGGTGAGTACTACTATTGGACCCTTCATGTGTATTATAGATCTATAGCACAGGGAAAACCCTTTTCTATAGAACCCTTGAATACCTAACCCTTGGGGATGGAAACAAAAAAATTAAAACAGACAAGATCTATTACTACGCAACTATGTTTGTGTTGCCAAATCACTACACATTTCTTCCTGGTTAATCATTTGGGCATTTCATCACTATAGTATTCTTCAGACCAGACTATAACTCTGCAGGTGTAAAAAAAAATTAAAAAAAAAAAAAAAATTTGCTCCATTATTTGAGACCTATTCCATTGGATTTATCTCTTTGCCCTTATCACATACATACATATAATTTTTCATCAAATTTTTTTACCCCACCCAGCCCGTTTCAGTTCCCTCGTCATCATGGCCCATACCCGTAGCCAAGACTTGGAAGCTCGCTTCAATACCTTGCAATCTAATTTCACAGAGACCCAACAAGAAGTGAAACTACTCAGTGCCAATGTTGCTGCCATCAATACAACCATGCATTCCTCCATCGCCACCTCAATCGAGGAACTCAAAAAAGACATGACTACCCATCTTGAATTTGGCGTTTCGATGATCTGCACCAAGCTGCATATCTCTGCAGATAACCCTTTATCTGACCCACCCCCACATACCGAAGCTAAAACTTCTTCTCATTCCCATAATTTTCAGCCCCGTCACTTTCAGCGTGACCTACGCCTTCCGCAGCTGGAAGTGACCAAATTTGATGGCTCAGATCCCACTGGTTGGGTAACCCAAATGGAACATTATTTCTCTTTATACAACATTATAGATGACTTGTCCAAACTCCAATATGGTGTTCTCCATCTAGATCAAGAACGTTGGCAATGGTGGCAATGGAGAAAGACTTCCTGTCAAGAGTATATTCTTTGGACACACTTTTTGGCAGAGCTTTATGAACGCTTCGAAACTGACACCAACCATTTAGGACGTTTGACAAAGTTGAAAAAATATGGAATAGTGGAAGACTTTATAGCTTCTTTTGAGCGCCTAGATTTTTGGACAGAGGGCATGTTTGATGCCTTTTTCCAAAWTTTTTTATCAGTGACCTCAAGGATGCAATTCGTGCCTATGTCCTCATGGCTCGGCCTCAGAGTTGGGTGGAGGATACTAAAAGAGATAAATAAGCAMAACAAGTTGTATCTTCTCAAAACCAGAAACCCTCATTTATTCCTTGCACTAAACWAGTAAATCCCACTACTCCCTCTGCTCCACTAAAGATCCAAAAATTGACCAGAGATAAAATGGCTGAATGCCAACTCAAAGGTCTTTGTTATAATCATGATGACAAATATTTTTCAGGCCACAAGTGTAAGGAAAAAAATCTTTTTATGGCCATCTCGGAGGATGTTTTGGAAGAGGATGTTGAAACTCCCCTTGTTTCTGAGTCACCTGAAACCCCAGACATAACCCCTCCCTCAGACCCTCCCGAAGTAGAACTGGTCATTTCCCTAAATTCTTTCACTGGTTTCTCTGCTCCTCAAAACCTCAAGCTAATTGGTTACATCAAGCATAGGAAGGTCATCATTCTGATTGATAGTGGCAGAACCCATAATTTTATTCATCGCCGCATTGCCCAAGAAACTCGTTTCTATATCCATGCATTCAATAATTTTCAAATCATGATTGCCAATCGCGACTCCATGAAATGTGGAGGGCATTGTGAAAATGTGCATCTCCAAATTGGTGACTACCACCTGACATCTCATATGTTTTCTATTGACATGGGGTGGTTGTGACATTGTGTTGGGTGTAGATTGGCTAAGGACTTTGGGTCCCATTCTCATGGATTTCAAGGAATTAATATGTAATTAGACTAGGAGGGCCAAAAATATACGTTTCAAGGAATCACCACCAGTTCACCAGAGATCATTAGTTCCCATCGCCTGGAAAAGCTGCTCAAAAAAGTTCATTCTGGCGTTATTGCCCAACTCCATGCCATACAGGCAACTAAGACACCCTCTGTGTCGCAAGACCTCCAATCCATCCTCTCTAAACATAAAGTGGTATTTTCCACTCCCGACGGACTCCCTCCTTTCCGTGGTGTTCATGATCATTCCATTCCACTTATACCAGGAAGCCTCCCTCCCAATATCCGTCCCTATTGTCACCTCTTTTTCCCAAAAAAATGAAATTGAGAAAATGGTTCAAGAACTGCTCAACGCGGGGGTTATCCACCCTAGTATGAGCCCCTACTCTTATCATGTGGTCATTGTCCTGAATAAAGAAGGTTCTTGGCACATGTTTCCTAATTTCTGATCCCTCAACAAATTCACCATTAAGAACAAATTTCCCATTCTTGTCATTGATGACCTCTTGGATGAATTGAGTGGTGACCAGTTCTTTAATAAACTTGGTCTTCATTCTGGCTACCACCAGATCTATATGAAAGAGGCAGACATTCCTAAAACTACCTTTCGAACTCATGAGGGCCACTATGATTTTTTTTTCATGCCCTTTGGCTTGTGTAATGCCCCCTCCACCTTCCAAAGCCTCATGAATCATGTCTTTCACCCCTTTCTCCATGATTTTGTCTTAGTTTTCTTTGATGATATCCTCATCTATAAAAAAAACTGGAAAAACCACCTTGCTCATGTGGACCGAGTTCTCCATCTACTCTCTCAACACCAACTTTTCCTGAAACAATCTAAATGTGCTTTTGGTGCCTCAAAAGTCGAGTACTTGGGCCATCTTGTTGGCAAGAATGATGTCATGGTGGATCCTAAAAATATTGAAGCTATGAAATATTGGCCTCACCCAAAGACTCTCAAAATCTTGTGAGTATTTTTGGGCCTAATAGGTTATTATCACAAGTTTGTTAAGAATTATGGAAAGATTGAGGCACCTCTCACGACACTCCTTAAAAAGAATTCTTTCACTTGGACCCTAGCAGCTKCTCAAGCTTTTCAAACCTTGAAGATGGCCATGTGCACCACTCCAATCCTGACCCTTCTTGATTTCACAAATACCTTTGTACTGTAATGTGATTCTTTAAGGAAAGGTATTGGTGATTTCCTTATGCAAGAGGGTYAGCCTTTGGCCTGTACCAACAAACAACTGTCTGAACAAAATTTGGGAAAATCAATCTATGGAAAGGAAATTTTATCTATTCTGCATGTCATTGATTTGTGGCACCCTTATCTATTGGGTCAACGCTTCTAAATTAAGACAGACCATCAAAGCCTCAAGTATTTTCTGGAACAACACATTTCCTCCCCAAAGCAATAAAAATGGGTGACTAAGCTATTTGGATATGATTATGAGATTATTTGCAAGAAAGGAAAAGACAATGTGGTGGCCGATGCACTTTCCAAAAAATATGAAGATGAAGTCTCCCTTTTTTCTCTCTCCTTCATTGTACCAGATTGGCTCCAAGCTATTCGTTAGGAATGGCTACATGATCCCAAAAGTTCGCATTTGATACAGACATTGCAGTCCAATTCTCTAGTTTCCCCAGGGTACTCATGGCTCCATGATGAGATTCGATAGAAATGCCATTTGTGTTTAAGTAAATAGTCAAAACTTAAATCCGCAGTGCTTTCTGAGCTTCATGCTACACCCACAGCTGGGCACTCCAGGTTTACCAAAACCTATGATAGGGTCAATTGTTCTGTTTTCTGGGATGGTATGAAACAAGATGTTTGTAATTTTATGGCCGAATGTGATGTTTTTCAATGCAACAAGGGAGAAACAGTCAAATATCCAGGCACACTGCAATCGCTTCCGATTCCACTTGCTATTTGGAGGGATATCTCTATGGATTTTATTACAGGCTTACCTAAATCGGGTAATAAATCAGTCATCATGGTGGTAATTGATCACCTTTCCAAGTATGCTCATTTCTGTGCTCTTCAACACCCATTTACAACATCCACAGTGGCTCAACTTTTCATGGAAAAAGTCTTCAAGCTTCATGGCATGCCGCATTCTATTCTTTCTGATCGCGACCCAACTTTCACCAACAATTTTTGGCAAGAACTATTTAAGCTACAAGGCACCCAATTGCATCTCAACACAACTTATCATCCTCAGAAAGATGGTCAAACTGAAGTTGTCAACAATTTTTTGGAAACATATTTGAGGTGTTTTGCATCGGAAAAAAAAATCAGTGGGCTCAATGGTTACCTCCAGCTGAATGGTGGTACAACACTTCATACCATACAACTACACACATGACTCCTTTTGAAGCGGTATATGGACAAAATCCACCTTAAGTTCTCTCATATTTACCAGGTGTCTCGAAGGTCCAAGCGGTTGACCAAATCCTTACAGTTCAAGAGGCTATTCTCTGTACCCTCAAAGAGAATTTGGTCATGGCTCAGAATCACATGAAGAAACAAGAAGATCAAGGTCGTTCTGAACGTCAATTTGCAGAAGGGGATCATGTGTTTCTTCAAATCCAACCTTACAAGCAAAATTCCCTCAAGGCTGACCATTGTCAAAAGATGGCGCCCAAATTTTATGGTCCTTATACAGTTCTCAAGTGTGTGGGATAGGTGGCCTATCAATTATATTTTCCCAGTCATTCTAAGCTACATCTTGTTTTTCATGTTTCATGCTTGAAGAAGGTGATTGGAACTAAGTGCCAAACTCAAACCAACATTCCTGAGTTCGATGAAGAAGGATCCATTTGGCTACAACCACAAGCATTTTTGGACCAGCATGAGCGTCGCCTGCGTTAGTGAACCATCAATGAATTGTTAGTCCAGTGGAAAGATACAACTCCAGCAGATGCCACTTGGGAACCAACTACCATTCTACAACAATTTCCACATCTCAAGTCTTGAGGACAAGGCTTTTTTTAAGGGGGCATACATGTTAGGGACCTAACCCCTTACATAGGTATAACAATGTATTTTGATGTAATAAAGGTCAATATTAATAAGGCCTTGCAATAAGGTAGAATAAATCGAATGTAAGAAGACCTAATAGAAGCTTCCACTTCTATAAGGATCTTCCTCTAGATGGTTCTCTTGATAGACATATTTAGTATAAATAGGAGTTGAGGGTATGAGAACCCTAGCTTGGATATTATTGTAATAGAGCTCTTCTCGACTAGAGGTTGCCCCCTCGAAGAGGCCCATGAACATTTCTCTCAGTAATCAAAGTGCTCTTTTTGGTGTTATTTTGGTTATATTGTTGCTCATATGCCATTTCTATCTTTTTATTTATGTTCTGCATACTTTTTATATCTGGAATATTACATCAATGAACCCCATAGAGGACTTATCCTATACATTTATATATATTCGCGCAGAGCTCAATACAAGTCCCATAGGGTGGTAAACCACACATACAGAGTAGAACCCTACAAGGAATAGAAATAAAATTACACATTTATGCTTACACATAGTACCCATTACACATTGGAATGCTAACATAAATATTCCATAACATATTTACGAATTAGAATGTTAACATATCTCACATACGGTATAGATCTACGGGTTTCTTCCATAGAGAACAAACGAAAACAGATATGGGTAAATGGTAGGGTTAGCCTTGCTATAAAAGTGGATATAGGAGAATGTGAAAAGAATACCAACAGATAACTGTTAAAACATTTGTGACCACAGTAGAATTGTAGGCCATGAAGATTCGAACAGCATCATCCAACCCTGGAAATACTCAAACCCTATTCCCGAGAACTTTAAAACCCAGAAGAGCCTCGGGAGGAAACATTTACGGAGGTGAATACATTGCCAAATAAAGTGATGTTCATGAGTTACAGAGTACTAGAGCAGTGGAGTCTTTCTTACCTTGTGCAGAAGAGGAACCAGGAATGTGTTTCCATCTCCCATTGTGATTTACCAGAGCCGAGCTTCCATTGTTGTCAGTCATGTAGAGTAGAGGCAAGGTCAGCTTGCGGATAAAAGAAAATTTCCACGCAGAGACAATCATTTCAATGAGCAATGAACATTGATTACCTCGGGTCTCATTAGAGGAGTAACGCAGGGTATGTGCCAATACCTTTTCCATGTGAAACCATAGAGATGACAGGGCTACATTGGATGCGGTGGCCGAAGTGTCAATTCTGGGAGGTATAGTTTAGGTNTTTCCACGCAGAGACAATCATTTCAATGAGCAATGAACATTGATTACCTCGGGTCTCATTAGAGGAGTAACGCATGGTATGTGCCAATACCTTTTCCATGTGAAACCATAGAGATGACAGGGCTACATTGGATGCGGTGGCCGAAGTGTCAATTCTGGGAGGTATAGTTTAGGTCTCCATAAAATGGATTTTCTGGGGGTTAAATGCCGGACTCACACCCTCCATTAAACAATTTTCAAACCAATTTATTGTTGGGTCTTATTTCTAGTCAGTTAGGGTTACGAACTATGGTATATTTTTGCCACTCCAAACTAAGGGCATACTTTGTATGGTTCCCAACTTGTTAAACCTTATGATTAACAACATGTATTTTTGGGGATGATGATAGCGATATGTAAATCTTGTATTAGTCATGTGTGTTAAACGATAATTATATCGTTGGGATAAAATCCTGTCGCGATAGTACCATGTATATTACACAATATGTAATACAGTGGATAGTTTTATTGTTATATATGTTAAACAATATATTTATGCTATGGATAGTGTGGTACATAGTATCCATATATTATATAGTGTTGTATATTATGGTAAACAATATATGCACAAGTATGTTGATATAGATAGAGTTAATATTATGATAGGTTATGTGATACACTATTGACTTATACCTATTGACATGGATAGTGTCAGCACTATGGAATCCATATGATAGTCAATTAGCAAACTATATGAATGTATGTCAATATGGATAATTACTAATGGTTATGGGTAGACTATATGATAGTCAATAGTCTTTAGGTTTTTGCGCATTGTGAATTTTTGTATAGAATAATTTAACACATAAAGGGTATATATTCTAAGGGCTATGATATCCCTGGTCGCAATGGTACTAAGTAAAGAATAAGCGTAAGTTTTTGAATCCAATAGTGATGATAAATGTACTCTGCTTACAATAAAGGATATAAAAAAGTGTTTTGACCAAATGTTGAAGAGTCAAGGAGTCTTAATGTGACCTAGAAAAAAAAAATTGTTTTTGGAAATTTGGGGTGCATTACAAAGAGAGGATAGGGGAAGTGATGTAGGGATATTTGAGGGGTGAAGGGAGAGAGAGATATAGAATTAGAGGGTGGGAGAGGGATGAATGTGG
>JASDQU010307953.1:94802-105409 GCA_032191745.1 Picea mariana
AGAGAGAGGGAGATGGAGAGTTGTGGGGGGGGGAGAGTGAGAGAGATATAGGGAGAGAGAGGTTGTAGAGAGAGAGAGAGAGAGGAAATTGTATTTTGTTAACAAGAGTGAGTGCATGTTCTTGTTCCCAATCAGGGAAATTTTTAGGGGCTATATATCTCCCATGGGCTAGTTTTCCATGATTTTTCAAAAAAAGAAAAGATGAGCCAATTTCCATTTTTTCTAAAAGTGTTTCCCAAATTCTATAGAAAATAATATTTTACCTTAAAAATAGCCAAAATTTTATAGAAAATATATAAAATCCTTATAAAATGACCAAGAATAACTTGCTTGTTCCTTTCCCACCCACACATGAATGAGACGATAGATTGATAGCCACCCACGCATTAATGAGATGATAAATCGATGGTGCCATAAAAATATGCATCGACCAATATATGCACCGATCAATATACGCACCGATGACTTATCGATATATGTACTGATTGATGTACGTACTGAGAAACCATATTATCCCTTCCACTCAATAGATAGAGAAAGCAAATATGAAGTTATCTCATTTCCAAGGTTCCCCAATCTATTCCCAAATATCTTCCCTAAGGTCAATCTATTGCCCAAGGTTCCTAAGGCCTCTTCCCCTAGCCAATCAAAAAAAAATCTCTTCCTCTGAATCCCCACACCATCTTCTGTAGTTATGGACTATAGAATGAACCCATTGACCAACGAGAAATAGAGAAGGCTAAAACCAAACATTGTGGGTGATATGGAGATAGTCACTTAACTATTTTATTAGGAAAACACACCAAATCAAAACCTTTTGGTTTGATCGGCTACCTCCTTATTTTTTTAGGAAAGTGGGAGCAGCACCGTAGGGTGCCAACTATACTTCTTTTTTTTATAGGTTGGGAAGTTGAGATTACACCATTAATTGTTTCTTTTCTGCCTGTAGTTGGGTGGGATTAATATCCTGAACCAAGACATTTGAGCCATGTTTGACTAGTCATTTATACTAGTGTTATTGGGGAGACCGAGACATGACCTATGATACTTCAATTGGATTCCTCATTATGTTATTTAAAAAGTGGGGACAACACTATAGGGGAATTAATACCCCAGTAATTCATACCCAGACCTTCATACACAGATAACTCATAAAATAATTGTTTCATGCCCACACATTCTATAGGAGACTCATGACCTCATGTGTTCTTATTCATAGGAGGGTCGAGACCAACTCCACAAAGGAGAGCCTTTTTTTATATGTGGGGATAACTTCTACAGGAACCTTTCCCATGTATGTGTCTTAGGGCATAGGTGCTATCACTGATCTCACATAGTGAGTTGCCCGTTCTGGTAGCCAATTCATGAGAGGGGGGATATCATTGAGCTATGCGAGCCCCACGAGAAGAGAAAAGTATGTATTTGTAACTTCTAGTATGATTCATAACCCTCCTGATTGGTATTTTGAAATAATCGTTTAGTAACCTCAACCACCCATAGTGATCGATAGCTCTCTGTGTTTCTATCTAGTCGTGTCTCCTCTTAGGGAATAAGCAGTGCATAAACCTTGATTAATTCTATTAAGTGGTGCAACTCTAGAGAAGATATTGATCGAGATCCCTCTTCTATCCAAACAATCTCACATCCACCTGACCAATCGATTACCATATTGTGCTCCTTTGAATATTTTTACAAAAATATCACCAAACATTTTATAGTTTACATATTAAGGATGAGTAAGATTCTCCAAAGTTTCTACATTCTGAGATAAATTTACGTCCTTACAATTATTCGTATTCCTAATAATATTTTAGGAATGAAGACGCGCTTTAGGAACATGTTGGTGTGCATTATTTTTATTTCAATTTTTTTCTGGGTGGTAGTGACAACTCTAATATATGTGTTTGTTGAGTTGGTTGCCTCATATTTGGGTTCAGAATGAAAAACCTACTAGTTTGGTATGAAAATACATAAAAACATTCCATTTAATGAATACCTCTCTATATCTTTATTTTTTATTTTGTTTTTCTATGGGATATGCAAATCAATTGTTAATGAAACTACAGACACAAATAGAGTGAGTTATGCAGATTCGAAATATATAATTTTTTTTTCTTGACATATATCAAAATCCTAAAATACATATGAGTTTTATTTCTTCTATAACTTTTTGTTATCTTATCCATTTTTAAAATGAGTTGTACGCTACACTATAATGTCAAGACCCTGGCAGTCTGCACTAATGAAAGACACTTTCATAATTTAAAAAAATAAAAAATTAATATTATAAATTTTGAAAAAATACACCACACTAGAAAAATGGGTTCTCTACAATTACACAAATTTCGGAAGGAAATTCCATCATTGAGGTACTCTACTTGAACTAACAGAGACATATACCTTATACTTTGCTACAAAAATAACATATCAGTGTTTTAAAATCACAAATTTCACATAGGTATTCCCAATTTATATAAATAAAAATTGTATATTCCGAAAACTAATTCAATTTACTACATTTTATATTCTTACAACATATTCAAATTCATTGTCAAAGTATCTTGAATAATCCCTTCAAGTTAATATATTGTTGTTTTTCCATGTCATGAAAGACCATCATTAACTTGCACCCACCCATAACTCTAGTTTAACAAAAAGTTGTCATAAATAGGTTAATAAACATTGAATTATATTTGCTTTTCCAAAATATGGAAATGTCGCTTAACATTTATATAGTAAGGCCAAAGAAGCAAAGAAAATGTATTAACATCATTACTTAACATATACATTTATTGTTGTGATATTAGGCCAATGAAATATTTTGTAATGGATGAGAACTTATGTTATCATTTAGAAACGCTAAGAGGAATGTTTCATTCTGCTATTCAAATAGTAGATTATAATGTCATATTTCCCACCATCTTAAAGGTTCTCTATATAAAGTGTATAGGAAGTAATTTCCCTACAAGCCACTCAAAGATCAAGATTTATTAGACCATAATGCAGCACATCACTTATAATAAAAAAAAATTGCCACCTGAAGTAAAACAACAAGAAATTAATACATTAATTTAGTTAATTGGAAAACCCAAATAGATGTACCATAAGTGGATATTAAAAAACCCAAATACGTATACCATACGTGGATATGTCGGGTTATAAGCAAAGTCAATAAAGATATTATATTTATTAAAAAACCCAAATAGGTGTACCATACGTGCATATGTCGGGTATGTCGGGTTATAAGCAAAGTAAATAAAGATATTATATTTAATGATGCAGAAAGGTGTATATTTAATGGAGATGGGTACAATTAATCACTTTTTAATCTAAAATTCTAATTAGATGGCTAACAATTGAAGATGTTGGCATATTCTTAGTCGTCCTCCCAAATCAATAAATATGATTTACCCTTCATAACTTCCTCGTATTTTTGAATGCATCAGTGATCCTGTTTACTTTTTAACATTTACCTAATCATACTAAGAAATTACTGTACCACCATATGATTGCCACGTTTAACTGATTAACCTTTGAAATTACCACATTTGAAATTAACTTTTAAATTTCCTCAGCTTTATGTGTGTTTCAACTGTCCAGACTAATTTAAAGTACAATAGAATAGAATATGATATAAAGCTCTCCTATGTCTCGTTATAAGCAAAGTCAATAAATATATTATATTTAATCTAGAGTATAATAGAATATAATATAAAGTTCTCATATTTTCTAAACACTTAACCTTATATGGACTCAAGTAATACAAATAAGAAAAATAAAATTAAGTTTCCAAACACTTAACCTTTAAAGAATAGTTTTAATATAATTGGTCGAGATACAGTTCAGATTTTAAAGCATAAAAACTTGATTATACCATGTTTGAAGAAATAGATTTGTTTATGACTCAAAGGCCATGGTAATCCAAACCATTTAATGCTGGTCTTAACTCAAATCATTTCTTAAAACGAGATGGCGTTTAACAGCTACAAAGTGCAGCTAATCTAAACATGTCATTTTATGGGATGAGCGAAATTGGTATACTGTTGTGGAATTACATGTAAAAGGTAGCAGGGACGGAATAGCCAGATGTATGGTGGAATTCAACCAAAGAATATGGCTCGTTCAAGCATATGTATATACGTTATAGAATCGTTCTCCTTTTAACAATAGACAGACAGAACAAAGCGCATGGTCAGGTTGCTGGCAAAACGTGGTCTAAAGGATTCCAGAGCATACGTTGCATGCCTTCTTTTTTAAGCCAGATCATATTCCACGGTAAAGATAGAAAGTTCATTTAGTTTATGACGCCCTGAAAATCTCAGTGTTCTATTTTTTGGATAAGTGGATTTGTTCCGTTAAATAGGCAAGTTTGTGGTGGATAACATATAAGTGAATCCAAGTTCAACGACTCCAGCGTTTTCTTTTTAACTCTGTTGTTTTAGCTACTTAATTTGTTTTAAGGATGGGAGATGTTGCTTTTGGATGGGATATCAAAAGTATGCCAAGCGAGTTAAGTTGTGGTTGATGAACCTCTATAGGAGATGACAATAAGCCAACAATATTAAAATGAACACAGTTATGAACCACAATATTGTTGTAAGGTATAACATTTATATTTTGAACCAAGATATAGCATTTATATTGTGAATATTTATGAACCAAATTTGTATTGTTACAAGAGATAACATGTTATGAACCATAATACAACATTTGGTTTAGGATATTCACACAACATTTAAAGGTTTTGACCTGTTGTAGATTGTGAGCATTGTCGTTTTAGGTGAATTAATAAAATAAGAAAGACATTGATTTACACAGAAATTCACACAGAAAATGTGAGGCCAAATTGTCTCAGGTCTAAATAACAAAGACATTGATTCACAGAGAAACATAAGACCAAATTGTCTCAGGTCTAAAGAGATAGAGAATCCCAACAAAATCTACAACAATAAAATAATAGAGAATTAATTTCTACATTATTCTCTAACACTTCCCTTCAATGGAGAAATGAGTTATGTACAACACCTAATTGATTCCTAAATATTTCAGACTTCGTCTTTCCAAGATGTTAGTCATATTTTCATTTGTATTACAATAAATTATATCAATATTCTTTGACTACATCTTTTCCATTATATAATGATATTGGGTTTCAATGTGCTTTGATATAGCGTGATACACAAGGTTGTTGGCTAGTTTGATGGATATTTGATTATCACATTTGATAATCATTGGCATTTTATGTTCTTCTCTCATATCTTCGAGAGTTCACCTCAACCAAAATGCCTCACAATTAGCACTACACAAGGCTTCGTATTCAGCTTCAGTTCGTGACAAAGAAATAGTTGGTTATTTATTACTACTCCAAGACAATATCCCTCATCCAATGTTGAATGCATATCATGTGGTTTATTTTCTGTCATCATGATTTTCGGACCAATCTAAATTAGAAAAACCTGTCAACTTAATATCGAACTCATTAGTATACTTAATGCCAAAATTAATAGTCCTTTTCAGATATCTAGGTATTCTTTTTGTTGATAACCAGTTTATCTGGTCTAGTTGTAGTGAGATAGTTTATACTTCCCACTAACTCATGATATAGTGTACCATCTACCTCTTTTGTCCCATCTTCATTGTGAAGTTTAGCATTATGCTCTAAAGGAGTTGATATTTCTTTACATTGACTCATATTGAACCTTTTAAGAAGCTCCCTTATATATTTTCTCTATGGGACCTGTGTCTGACCAACTTCTCTCCATATTTCAAGACCTAATTAATAATGCATTTCACCAATGTCTTTCATTCAAAAGAATGTGACAATTGTCTTTTAATTTCATCAATCAACTCAAATGCATTTCCTGTTATAATGAGATCATCAACATACAAGGAAATTAAAGCAACATTCCCCTGAACTAATCTGATTTGATATGCAGGTTAGGGTCACTCATACTTTTCATAAAACCTTTATGTTGAAAGAAAGAGTCAATCTTCACATACCAAGATGTTGGTGTCTATTTTAGTCCATATAAGGATTTTTTTAACTTACAAACAATATGTTCTTGACCCTTTTTTACAAAACCTTCTGGTTGAACAAGACAGACTTCTTCCTTTAATTCCCTATTTAGAAAACCAGACTTAAGATCTAGCTGATGAAGTTTCAAGTTATGTTTTGTAGCTAATGCAATCATTAATATAACTGTATTTAGATTAACTATGGGTGCAAAGGTAACCTCATAATCTATTCCATCTTTTTGTGAATATGCTTTTGCAACCAATTAGGCTTTATATTTATCTATACTTCTATCATCATTGAATTTGGGTTTGTACAACCATTTGGATCCTATAGGAACTTTATTTTTGGAAAAAAATTTTAATTCACAAGTATTACTTTTCATTATGGACTGATACTCTTCCTTCATTGCATATCTCTATTCTTTATGTTCATTAGCTTGTTCAAAATTCAAAGGTTTAGTAGCATTCATAACTTTAGTAATCAAAGCACAGTCTTTATACCTTTCAGGTAGTTTTTTTTTGCATGATGACCTCCTTGGTGCTTCACTTCTTTCACCTCTTCTTCTTCTTTGTGATGAATCTCCTCCTCCTCTTGGTGTACTTTGGCTATTCATTGTTTCCATATCACTGAGTTCTTCCTCCTGTTTCTTTTCTTGTTCACCATATGCCTCTTCTTTGACAATTTCATCATACGAAATATGACATGCATCATAATTGTTAACCTTATTGATTTCATCCAATAAAGTACACTTGATTTCTTTTACATCTAGTCTTCTCCTAGATCCTCTTTAGGAACATCAAAACAAGATTTTCTTCCAAATATTGTTAAATGGCTTAGTGTTGGTTTATAACCATAAAGAGCTTTAAATGGAGTTTTATGATCTAAACTTTTAGTAGGACATCGATTTTTCAAATAAGCTGCAGTACAAATAGCTTCAACCCAAAATGCATTTGAGATATTCTTACCTTGTAACATGGTTCATGCACAGTCCACTAAGGTTTTGTTATTTCTTTGAGCTAATCCATTTTGTTGTAGAGTATGAGGCACTGCATACTATTTGACAAATCCATGAGCTTTGCAGTACTTGATGACTGCACCAGATGTATACTCTTCCCATTGATATGATAGGAGGATCTTGATGTATTTCTATGTTTGCTTCTCAACCATATTTTTAAGATCTTTAAAGTATTCAAATACATCACTTTTCTTTCTTAGAAAATAAACCCATGTATATTTTGTGCAATCATCAATAAAAATAAAGAAATAGTAAGCTCCACCAAGTGATATTTTCTGCATAGGACCACACACATCTGCATGTACAAGTTCAAGAATATTTATTTTTTTCTTATCTGTATTAGTATGCAATTATTCTCTATGCATCTTCCCTAATGCACACACTTCACATGTAGTGTATTCATTCTTAAGCACTGGATTTCCTTCTACCATACCTTTTTTTCAAGTAGTAACAAATCATGATAGTTAAGGTGGTCATACCTTTGGTGCCATAAAACTTTTGTTGTCATGGTTGTTGATGCCAATGCCTAATGATTTTTTATCTTCACATCAAGCTTGTATAAACCGCCAAATCTGATTCATGTTGCAACAATATTATAATGATCCTGCATATTTTTTACCACACATTGTGACTTTAAAAATTCTACCTTCAAGTGTTGATCTGTTATGGTGGAGACTGAGATTAATTTTTTCTTTATGTCAGGTACATACATCAAATTATGAATATGTTTAACATAACCATTTGGTAATGTAATAGGTACATCACCATATCTTTTAACTTTATGTGAGCTTTATGTGAGCGATCATTCCCATGATATATATTAGCACCATTATTTGTTTCATGATCATTTTCAAACCAATCCTTATTACAAGAAGTATGTATGGACACACGAGATTCAAAATACCATGCATTTGATTCTTCTATTTCAACGGACAAAGAAACATATGAAATAAATAATCTAAGATTTTTTAATTCATCATTCATTATTTCTCCTGCCTCAACAAAATGACTAGTGTGCATTTTCTTTCTATGTTTGGATTCATGATATTTCTTTCTGTCGCAATATCTAGTGTGGTGTCCAAATTTTCCACAGTAAGAACATGTATCTTTCCTTTTGACATTAACATCAAACTTGGTGGTGTCATACCTTGTTGTGGATTTGCATATGGTGGTTTTCCATATGGTGGGTTACTCCCCTTGTTTCTTTCCCATGGATTTCCTCTCGAAGGTGCTTTCCCTTTTTCCATCAACACTAGATCATAACTTTGATCCTTTTGGTTAAGCTTATTTTTCCTTTCTTCCTCTTACATTAATATACCTTCCAACGCTTTAAAAGTAAGAGCCTTCTCCCTCGTTGAAAGACATGTGACAAACATTTGGTATTATTCTAGCATGCCATTTAAGCTTATGGTGACTAAATCAATACTATATATTGATTCACCTATATTCCCAAGTTTATCTTTAACATATTTGATTCTAGAAATGAAATCACAAATGCTCTCATTTTCTTCTATTCTAATAGAATGAAGATTACTTTTCAATGAGAGGACTCGATTTGTGTTTTTTGACTCATACAAATCTTTGAAAGTTGTCCATGTCTCTGTGGACGTAGTGCAATCTCTGATATGTAGTATGCAACTGTATTTTATAGACATTCCTAGCAACACTTTCTCCTTAGTCTCTTGTTTTTCTCCAAATATTGAATTGATGCAGCTGTAGCACCTGCAACAACATTGGGCTTTACCTCCTTAACAAATGTAATGTACCAGACATTGTATCCTTCCATCAATGTTTGCATCTTAAATTTTCAACTCATATAATTTTTTCCATTTTTAACTTAGTTGCTTCAGTTAAATATGATTCCCCCGAGGGGTTATCCATTTTAATTAGACCTAAAAAAAAAAAACCTCGCAATGCTTAAAAGTGAAAATTACTTTGTTATGACAGAAAATTACACAACAGCCAAAGCTGTGATAGAAAAACTATACCAAATTAAAAAAAAATTGGATAACACAACACCTTTCCAATGCTCCCTTCACAACTACCTCCTTTTTTTAATTGTTGTGATTATTTGTCCCCTGGTGACTTGCAAACTACATGATGTGTCTCCTTACAACGCTAATTTTGTCTCCCAACACTCATTCAACAGGTAGACTCCTCAAGCAGAGAACAATCTCATTTCTCAGATCACATCTCTACAGTGTGCAGGATCTCCTTGTCACAACGATGTCTTGGAAGCAATTTTCCATGACAAATTTGCTCCTTCTCTAACAGTGAATCAAACTACACACAGATCAAGATTGTAATAAGGGGATTTCGTCAACCATCACACCAGTTCCTTAAAAAAAACAAGTGTTTATGCTACCACATTCATCTCTCTTACAACTCTCTTATGACCCTTCTAGACAACAAACAAGTTTAGATCTCAACTCTCATATGCAAATAACGATATTCTCCTACTCCACGCGAGCATTCATTTCGTTTGATGTGACTCTTTTCACCAATACTGTAGTATCTCTTTCAATACTTTACACATATCTATGTGCGACTTCTTACTCTCCCTTAGCAAGCAGTACATGCAAATCTATGTGTAGCTTCTTATAGCAACAAGGCACGAGGTGGCCTTTCTATGCAACACTCTCATGTTTTTGCAACCAAATGTCTTTACACATCTGCAGCTTTGATACCAAATTATAAAATAAGAAAAACATTGATTCACAGAGAAATGTGACACCAAATTGTTTCACACGCTATGAATTCATCAAATGAGACATAACATTTATAGTTTATGAGAACATTCAACTAACTACTGAAAGTGTGATCTAAATCCACTTAGGATCTAAAAAGATAGAGAATTCCAACAAAACCTACAACAATAAACTAATAGAAAACTAATTTCTACATTATTCTCTTAAAAAGGTGATGTGACTCGTGCCTTAAAGATGTTACTGCCCCACATATTATTCAATAATATTGTTAAATGTATTCTATTCTTTTAATTATGACATATTATTCAAAAATATCTTTAAATGTATTTTATTCTTTTAATTATGATAGTTCATCTAAAATGGGATATTATGATAGTTCATCTAAAATTGAAACAAGTATGTGTAAGCAGTACATTTACCTTCAGGATTTCTCACTTTGGCATCCAAATATATATCAAAGAATTTTTTTATGGGAATAGAACTATATAAAAAGATAAAGGGCCGTTCTTTCCTAAATATTCACGTTCTTTCCTAAATATTCAAGTTAGGGAAAGATTAGGGTTAAGAGGAGGAGCTTAGTAATTGGAATTTGTGAACGTTCATAAGGGAAAAAGAACATTATGAAAACTCCCACAAAAAGAACATTATGGAAACTCACACATCCACTCGCACAAACAATATTCACAATTTTAATTAAAATAACAACATTAATTTAAACATAGACACCCATGAGCTTCACATCCATCTAGCACCCATTAATACTGAAAAAAAAAAAACATAGTGTAAAAGTAGACGTGTAAACTAACAAAATAAACAAGGGCAGCGGAGCAGCGTAGTCCCTGCCGAATTTAATGCAATTAAATTGAAG
>JASDQU010307955.1:5114-15580 GCA_032191745.1 Picea mariana
GGTAGCATCTATCCAGGTATGTTTTACTCCTAGACTAGTGGTTCTGTAGTAACTTAGTTTTTTTAGAGTGTTTATTGATATTTTAGAGTGTTTATTTTTTTCTTAACAAGGACATTGCACCATAAAATTCATTATTAATTACACTTTAAACTCTTTGATTATTTTGAATATGAAGTTGATAATATACTAATTCATTACAAATTACAAATTGCAATTGAAATTTTGTTAATTATTTTTAATTTAAAACTGGAACTGGTAACGAGGGTGATGGGTTTACCTTGAAGAAATCTCAAACAAAGGGAGAGCATAATCATCCTGCATCTGGTCGAACTAGAATAGTAACTAAATATACGCTCAGCTATGGAAGGGATATAACAGGAATTGCACTGGACAAGATGAAGAAAACCACTTATACCTGAGGAAATTAGTTCAACCAATGAGTTTTGGGTTTAAGAGTCATAAGACGAACCTGAAGGGTTGGCGATAACTGAGGTTGGGAGTGCATTTGAAGCTCCTGCAAGCCCAAGAGCTCTGTAGCTTCGTCGATCTACATTGTCCCCATTGTGTGTTGGAAGCTCTGGTCTCCATGACAAGAGAAATGTTTTGGGCATCATGGCACTGCCCTGTAGTTATTCAAAAGAAGATAAATAAAACCAGCGCTGGAGAATCCTGCATGCTTTGGGCATCATGGCACTGCCCCAGAGAAGGGATTATTCGTGGCCATGTAGTAGAACCAACACTGGTCAATTTTTTACCTTTACCTTTAACTATTCTATGTAATGATTTTTTATTAAAATTTTACATTAGTTTTAAATAATTTTTATACTCTATTTGAAATATAATATAAATTTAAATTAAGTTTGAATTTATTAAAAAGTCAAATTTTTATAAAAAAAATGATTCACATCTATTTATACTCACCTAGATTTGTGAAAATTAATTTAAACTAGTTTATTGCACCTTATGACAGTTCATAAGGGTATATAACCTTTATATAAACGGACATGTTGAACGCTATATTTTTTTTTTAAGGTAAAATTAGGTTTTGGAGATCTAAATTATCTCAAATTATTTCTCTTGATATAATCAAATTATTTCTCTTGGTATATCAAATTATTTCTCTTGGTATAATCAAATTATTATATCAATTATTATTATTATAAAATTATTATTATTATTATTATTATTATTATTATTATTATTTTGTATTGGGGAATGGACACCTAGCGATTACCCAACCCGTAAGAATAAAGCACAAGTAAATTGGGGTGATAATCAAACATGAAACCTCATTTTTACAAATTCCTTTCCATTTACACGACACTTGCCAATCCGTCTACACTCCTGCAAGCGATATAATTAAATTATTATTATATTGGTTATGAGTAATTAATAATTAAAAATGAATTTAAATTGATATTTATAATCATTTATTTTATATTTTCAGAGTTGTTTTCATTCTATTTTTATTTAATTTCTTTAGTATTTTCACCTAACTTATCTCCTATAAAATTAAGTTTGCATTTCTTTTTTAATTATATGTATTTATTTTCTCATTATCTTTTATATATACATTATATAATTTTATAATAGATTTAATTAATATTTTTTATCTAACTTACTATATTTTTTATCTAACTCAATTTCTATAAAATAAAATTATTTTACCTTAAAAATAACCCAAATTTTATAGAAACTATATAATATCCTTAGAAATTTGAATATTTTTACAAAAATATTGTCAAATATTTTATACTTTGTATATTAAAAACAAGTAATATTCACCAAGATTTCCACATTCTGAAATAAATTTATATCCTTAAAATTATCCCTACCCTTTTGATACTTAATAAATCTATATTTATATTAACAAATTTGTTAATATATTGAGATTAAATATAATTACAACATATATCTATTTATAAAGTAATCTAGAGACATTATGCCATCACTTAAACATTCACATACACCCAATTACATCCACAAGGGTTTAAAACATTCAAATGCAAGGTAAATGAAATAATAATATTGCCTGTAATGTGAGTGTGAGGTATATTTGTTTCGAACTTGATCATTGCTTGGGAAAATTTGTGATATCTCAAATGAATCATGCTCGTGATCACTTATTAGTCCCCGCCGAAGGCGTAGAGGGACTATAGCAATCGATAATTCGTCGACTTCATATTAATATATCCTTTGACTATAAATTTTCACATCATCTCTATTGTTCAAACTATAGACCTAAAAACATTATTTTTGATATAATAAAAAAAACCTTATATGTCATCATCTAATTGGAGAATAGATTCAAAGTCTTATTGTCAGCTTCGCTATTTCCAATGTTTTAAATGTTTAGATATCCAAAGTTTTGAGCATCGACACTCTTTTTTAATTTTTTATTTTTATTGAAATGTTTACGTACCAAAAGTTTTGAGCATCGACGCTCTTTTTTAATTTTTTTTATTATTTCTATTTTTATTGAAATGTTTACATACCAAAATTTTTGAGCATTGATAGTCTTTTTGAGGTACTTGAATAGGCCTGACATCTTAAATGTTTACATAGCGTGAGGCCCTTAAACAGGCCTGACAACCTTAGATGTTTACTTAAATAGTCTTGCCACAATACATTTTTCCTTGAATTTTTCCATACAATGTTGCAATTAATTTGGAAAATATTGTTGTCCACCGCCACTCGTATAGCCATCATATGTTTCATACTTATTCTATGCTTGGAATGCAACTTATTCATCATTGAAGATACATATATTGTTTACTGGTTCATTGGTTGCTACTTGTTCGTTGGTTTGTTGGTTCATCGGTTGCTGCTTGTTGTTGTTTGGTTCAACTTTGAAAGGTTGAGGTCCTGCACCTGCAGTTGGACCTGTTGGTGCTTGCTGCTTGCTTTTGTTTACTTCAACTTTGCAAGGTTGAAGACCTGCACCCATAGTTGGAGCTTCAACTTTGAAAGGTTGAGGTCCTGCACCTGCAGTTGGACCTGTTGGTACTTGCTGCTTGCTTTTGTTTACTTCAACTTTGCAAGGTTGAAGCCCTGCACCCATAGTTGGAGCTGTTTTTTCACTTTGCAGGGTTCAAGTCCTGCACCCACAATTGGACCTGCAATTCTATCGTTCATCATTGACGAGTAAATTTCAATACCATAGTTTCATTCATATTCGTTCTTTTTTGTTTACTGTTTACAGTTTGCAAGTAAGAATGTTTAAGTATTTCCACTCGCGTGGTCATCATATGTTTCATATTTCTTCTATGCTTGGAATGCAATTTATTCATCATTGAAGATACATATATTCTTTACTGGTTCACTGGTTGTTGCTTGTTCACTGGTTCGTTGGTTGCTGCTTCTTGTTGTTTAGTTCTATTTTGCAGGGTTGAGGTTGTTGGATTACTGAGAGGGGGGGGGTGTGAATTAGTAATATAGCAATGTAATCATTTTTTGTCCATACAATGCAAGTGTTATATCAATGTAGCATTATCATCCAATATTTGCAGAGTAAATAAACAATGAACAAATGAACAATCATACACATACACATACACAATACACCAATGTTTTTATGTGAAAACCCAAAGCGGGAGAAAACCACGGCGTGATTTTTCTTATATGTCTTGAAGAATTACATTCATTGGAAGCACCAACTTCCTTTGTTTTCTAGTTGAAACTGGAAGGATGCTCCAACCCCCTAGATTCTAAGGCTACAATCCGAGGGAAGCTCCAACTCCCTAATTCTTTGGTTACAACCATAAGGAGGCTACAACCCCCTATGTTTTCTAGCTACAACCGGAAGGGGGCTACAACCACCTGTCCTTGCCCCATCCAACTTCCCTGAAGTAGAAGTAGAATGATGGAACCACTGTCACATTATCGCTGTGATATATACCACTGTACAACTGTATCAATCTCTACCACTGAACTGCAACCGACCTGTACAACTGCCCTGTAATCAATATGTACCTGAACTGAACATGTATCAACAAAATACAACATATACACGACCTTTAGTGTTGCAACACGCGTATGTACACGCCTTATCTGTTATGGATCCTGCGTATGTACATGACCACACTATTATGCAGCCTGCGTATGCGTTCTAAAAACTAGTTTTTTTTTATTTTTATTTTTATTTTTTTTTTCTTCTGAAAACTACTGACCCTATGCAACTTATTTCACATAGATCTGCAACCTGTTACTGTATCTAGACTGTAACTGTACCCTGTGCATGCATCCTCATACATAACCTATACCCAAAACATATATATCTCTCTCTAGTCATGTGCCATATAGGTGTGTGTAATCATGCACAATTATAATAACCCTCACATGATCTAGTGATCAAACCCTTTCTGATATTCAGCCTCTCAATACATCAACCACTTCACAAATACAAGCTCTCAACCATGTACCATAAACCCTTAGCCATATGCCATAATTCTCTAACCGAAAATACCACCGAAAATGGCATGACATGTATTATCCAGATGGAATAGTCTTACCTGCAAATATCTCAAAACTCATACCATTATCCATCAAACAAACTTGGGTCCATTACCCAAACCATTGTGCTACTAGAATTCACTACCGGACTTTCTTCAAGGGTTGACATCAATGACAACCAACCTAATTAATCAACAGAGGTCCTGCACCTGCAGTTGGACCTGTTCGTTCCTGCTCACTGGTTTGTTGCTTGCTGCTTGATTTTTTTTGCTTTGACTTTGCAAGGTTGGGGTTCTGCACTAGCAATTGGAGCTTTTTTTTTTCACTTTGCAGGGTTCATGTCCTACACCCGCAATTAGGCTTGCGATTCTTTTGTTCATCAATGACGAGTAAGTTTCAATACTATACTTTCATTCATGTTCATTGTTTACTATTCGTTGTTTGCATTTTGCAAGTACAAATGTTTAAGTATTTATTCATCATTCTTATCTTGCAGACTTTCCATAGAGGTTGGCATATATTTTTCTCTTGCTCTTAAATTTTCCTACGATTTTTTCCCCAGGCTCTGCACCATGTGCATGTCAATGTCGTTTGCACAACTTCGACTGCCATTTTTTTTAGCATTACAAATCTTGGTCCTTTGTCGTATGTGATCATTTAATTGGAGAATAGATTTGAAGTCTTATTGCCAGCTTCGCTATTCCCAATGTTTTAAATGTTTAGATATCCACAGTTTTGAGCATCAATGCTCTTTTTTAATTTCTTAATATTTATTGAAATGTTTACATATCGAAAGTTTTGAGCATCGACGCTCTTTTTTTATTTTTTTATTATTTCTTTTTTTATTTAAATGTTTACATACCGAAAGTTTTGAGCATTGAAACACTTTTGGAGGTACTTGAATAGGCCTGACAGCTTAAATGTTTGCATAGCGCGAGGCCCTTAAACATGCCTGACAACCTTAAATGTTTACTTAAATAGGCCTGTCACAAGACATTTTTCCTTGAATTTTTCCATACAATGTTGCAGTGAATTTGGACAATATTGTTGTCCACTGCCACTTGCATAGCCCTCTTATGTTTCATACTTATTCTATGCTTGGAATGCAATTTAGTCATCATTGAAGATACCTATATTGTTTAGTAGTTCACTGGTTGTTGCTTGTTTGTTGGTTCGTCGGTTGTTGCTTATTGTTGTTTGGTTCAACTTTGTAAGGTTGAGGTCCTGCACCTGTAGTTGGACCTGTTGGTGCTTGCTGCTTTCTTTTGTTTTCTTAAACTTTGCAAGGTTGGAGTCCTGCACCTGCAATTGGAGCTGTTTTTCACTTTGCAGGGTTCAAGTCCTTTAACCCACAATTGGACCTGCGTTTTTGTCGTTCATCATTGACGAGTAAGTTTCGATACCATAGTTTCATTTGTATTCGTTCTTTGTTGTTTACTGTTTACAGTTTTCAAGTAATAATGTTTAAGTATTTCCACTCACATGGTCATCATATGTTTCATATTTATTCTATGCTTGGAATGCAATTTAGTCATCATTGAAGATAAATATATTCTTTACTGGTTCACTGGTTGCTGCTTGTTCACTAGTTAGTTGGTTGTTGCTTCTTGTTGTTTGGTTCAATTTTGCAGGGTTGAGGTCTTGCACCTACAGTTGGACATGTTCGTGCTTTCTCATTGGTTTGTTGCTTGCTGCTTGCTTTTGTTTGATTCGACTTTGCAAGGTTGGGGTCATGCACCGACAATTGGAGCTATTTTTTTTCACTTTGCAAGGTTCAAGTCCTGCACCTGCAATTGGGCCTGCGATTCTGTCGTTCATCATTGATGAGTAAGTTTCAATACCATACTTTCATTCGTATTCATTGTTTACTGTTCATTCTTTTCATTTTGCAAGTACAAGTGTTTAAGTATTTATTCATCATTCTTATCCTGCAAAATTTCCATAGAGGTTGGAATTTCTTTTTCTCCTGCTCTTAAATTTTCCTCCTATTTTTTCCCCAGGCTCTGCACCATGTGCATGCCAATGTCATTTGCACAACTCCGACTGTCATTTTTTCTATTATTACAAATCTTGGTCCTTTGTCGTATGTGACGAAGTGGAAATCTAACACCTCAATTGAATAAGGAATTCTTTAGCCTTCACACCTTGCCCTCGATGATATTCCTAGCTTGCCCGGGAATGAGTACCTACTTATCCCACATGGGAATCAAACCTGTGTCTTTCACATGAAAAAGACGATGTCAAGCTTTTTGCCTTTGTAGGATGTTCTTGTAGAAGAAAACTGCAGGTAGGTGTAGAAGGGATAGGCATGGTACAATGATAGCTAAGCTGCAAAAATATTGCACACCATTTCCATGCATTATCCATCTTTGTCGGTGACATATTTCAGTAAGTTATAAAGAAAAAAGTTCTAGGACCTGGAATACAAATCCTGGGTACTTCTAGGACCTGTTATTGCACTTTGCAGGGTTGAAATCCTGCACACGCAATTGGACCTACGATTATGTCGTTCATCATTGATGAGTAAGTTTAGGCATTTATTCATCACTCCTATGTTGCATATTTTCCATAGAGGTTGGCATATCTTTCCCTCTTTCTCTTATATTTTTCTCCAAACTCTGAACCATACCTACATGCCTTTGCAAAATGTTATTGTAGAAGAAACAAATGTTGAGATGGTGCTAGCAAGAGTAGTTTTTCGTGGATTTCAAATTGCAATATTCAATCTCTATGTTGCTTTGCGTGCAACATTGCTAACATAATGAATGTTTTTTCGAATGCATTACACCATTTACATCTGAACGAAACCATTATCATTCTAGGAGACTTTAGTGTTGACATGCTACAAAATAGTGCCATAACAAAAGAATTGGAAAACTACATGTGCAATTACAATCTCCGCTTTCTTTTGGTGAAGATAAAACATGTACAAAATGCTCTTATTGACCATATATGGTCAAATGTGCCCATATCACAATACACCCTCTCTATCTTATACACAAACTGGTCTGACCATGATACAATTTGTCTTGTACTTGAATTCTGAAATATACATCAAACATATTACAAAATTATATTTCCACCTCTGAAAGCATATCTGGATACTTTGTTGCATAAAACCAAATCATTCAGCTAGGACTATCCAACTTCTTAATATTTTCTGGATTGTAATATATTTTGGTTAGGAAAAATTCTATATAACCACAACCATGGATCAAGAAAAACAAAGGTTCATGCTTCTAACTCTATCTTTTATTCTATTCCTTTGATTCTCATTTACGGTATGTACATATTACTTGTTTTCCCTTACATACCGGGTTACATTCATGTTCATTGTATTTTGTACATTCCCACATTGAAACAAACCGAATAACTGGAGAAGACGAAGGACTCTTAACCACAAATGTAGAAGAGGAGATACAAAGGTGCTCATATTACATTGTTTTGTATTTCATTTATTGTTTGTATATTTATTCTACTGCTTTGTACCTAATTTATTGTATGTAGATTCTATGTATCTTCCTACATAATAACTTATCTTCATGTCAATTGCATTTTCTGTGCTGCTACATTGAAATAATTAGAATTGTGTTTATTTTTTTGCATGTCTTTCTGCATACCAACTTACCTTCATGTCCATTGTATTTTCTGCATTGCTACATTGAAAGAAACATATTAGTTGGACAAGAGGATGAAATCTTATATGCCACAACAGAGGAAGTTGAAGTACAATCTTCGAAAAGGTATACCAATTGTGATAGTAAATCAAACACACAGAATGATTAGGTGGATAAAATATTGGACTAGAAAACGATGATTTGGCAACAATAGGCCTTTGTTGAGACTTCCCGCTTCCGAAAATTTCCCTCCCCTTTTCTATTTTCCCACTCTCTATTATCCATTTTTTTCCCTCTTCTATACTAAATCAAATTCCCCTTTATTTCCCCCCTCTACTTTCCCTTTCTGGTTACTTTACTTAGTCATTTTTCCAAAAATGTTTAGGTGCACGTGTTGGCGGAATCACAGGTTCACATTTCTACTCATGCTTCTATATCATGAGTCCGACCGACCGCTTCCTCATTCCATAATTAACCACTTTTTCGATCACGGTTTCCCGGGCTGACAGGATCAAAATTGTGCTTCTATTGTTCCATGTCTTGCAAACAACACCCGGAGTTCCGCAATATACAAATTGACAGTCGGACTCCCGGGCTGGTGGGCTCCAAAAACTTCCCTCCCCTTTTCTATTTTCCCATTCTCTATAATCCATTTTTTTTCCCTCTTCTATACTTAACCGAATTACCCTTTCTTTTTCCCCTCTACTTTCCCTTTCCAGTTTCTTTACTTAGTCATTTTTCCAAAAATGTTTAGGTGCGCAGGTTGGCGGACTCACAGGTTTACATTTCTACTCATGCTTCTATATCAAGAGTCTGACTGACCGCTTCCTTATTCCATACTTAGCCACTTTTTTTTATCATGGGTTCTCGGGCTGGTGGGCTCAAAATTGTGCTTCTATTGTTCTGTGTCCTACAAACAACACCCAGAGTTACGCGATATACAAATTGACAACCAGACTCCTGGGCTGGTGGGCTCAAGATTAAGCTTCTCTTCTTCTATGACCTGCAAACAACTTCCAGGGTTCCGCGATATACATATTGGCCGTCGAACTCCCCCATCATGCCCTGTTCAGTGTTACACATTTTTGCACTCAAAATTTCCGAGACATACAATTTGACTGTCGGGTCCTCACGTTTCCTTAGTATCCCTTGACATCCTATTTCATACTCCATATCCTTCGAGCCTGTATGTGACATCCATAATAATTATGAACAATATACAATGCATATGCTTATTTAGTCGTTCTGATGTTCATGTACACATTCTTGCATCAGAAAAAGTTGGACAAGTGCCATGGGCATGAGTAGTCAATCATCGCAAACATCAAAATAACGACAAGGCCAAAGGTAAATATTCACACATTGTGCTCTTGCTATGTTACCAAATAAATATCCTGAGCTATTTATTCATCTATGCCACGATAAATTTGTTGATGTCATCTGCAACACATTCTTTGCAGTTCACAAGAAGTATCGATGACCACAAGTGAAATGCCCAACATAGTGAAAGCTTCGTAGAATAAGAGGTATGGTTACAAAACTATGACCTGCATACTTCATCCAAGTTGTGCGTCTACTTGTACATTTATGCCAAAAAAAAAGAAAACAAAAAAATGATGCAGACTGGCAGTCACATTACTTTTTTTGTTCAAAAAATGTCACCAGGTCTAAACTTATAACACCCAATATACTATCGATAGAAGGCTTGAACAATCATCGAGCTAGACAAGTGTTCGTCAGGGGCATAATGGTAATGTATATCACCTACTTAGACAATGCATACAAAACTAGATGCATTGTGTGTGCTGACATGATAGATAACGAAGCCATGATGATAATCACACTGACTATCCCTACACAACTTGTCCAAAAAAATGCAAAAAAGATCTTTCCAGGTAATGGGATATCCATTACAAATTTTAATATATTGCCGAAAACAATAGATGATCGTGGTGATTGTGATCGGATTATATCGCTCAATGAAACAAATATTGTGGACAAAATTCCCACGATTTTTTCAGAATATTGTTTCGTACCGTACACAACAATCAACCAACTTGCACAGAGCAATGACACTTACCCAATTAGAACCATTGGTGCATCTATCACACTCATGAGAAAAGTTGGCTCGCAACACATTCTCCATATAAAAGATGGAGAGTCAGAAAACGACAAGGCAATGGTACCGTTCTCCATATCCAGTTTTGTCCTTTACTTTCACATGCTCATATATCTCAGTTATGTTACACAACTATTACACTGTTCCATGTTGCAATTGAAATTGTTCGACACCTATTCAAATTTATTTTTCTCAATGGAACAACAATTGCATAAAGGGAAATTTCCACTTATGCTCTTCAAAAATATAACAAATAAACGAGATGTTAAGGAAATGAT
>JASDQU010307956.1:28681-39120 GCA_032191745.1 Picea mariana
TTATATAATATATATATATATATAATAAGTAAATGATAATAATAAAATAGTTATTGATTATTCAAGGGATGCATCCCTTCATGGATGGTCACCATATGTTCTCTATATATGGAACACTCATCATTGTAATAATTAATATCGATCATATATCATCTCATATGAAAATCAACAACATAGTACTAAATTACATATAAATTCTCATCCACAAAACCCTTGCTCTCAAACAAAATAAAAACAAGCATCCTACTCTCAACATTTTTTCGATAAACTTAACATGAGTTCATGAACCCTTTCACGTAGACTTACTAGGGTTTTAATGGAAGACAAAAGTTATAAGGAAATGATAAAATGTCACATACATAAGATTAAACAAGGTTGAATTCTCATCCAAAAGACCATTTCTCTTAGATAAAAAAAAAAAAAAAAAAAAACATGTTACTCCATTAAAGTAGAGATATAGGTTTACTATAGAATGAAGTGAGCTTCCATAATGCTAGTAGATGCCTCCAAGTTGCTCAAAGATAGCCTCTTTCAACATGAAATGCCAAATTGGATTTTTATGGTCAAGGAAGTACGCCAATTGAGTTCGAATCCTGAGAAAATGACCACAAAGCCAATAATCACCAATGAAAACCTAGAACAAGCACGTTTTCAAGCTCTATAACTAGACACCAAAATAGAGGGAAAACCTAAGACAACTCACATGCAGTCACATAGAAATAGATAAATATCCAAACCCCCTAAGCACAACAAAACACAAGCCCACAATAGTGAAAACACCCACAAGAAAACCCAATAGAAAACCTAAGACAAATCACATACAGTCACATAGAACTACATAAATATCCAAACCCCCTAAGCACAACAAAACACAAGCCCAAAATAGTGAAAACACCCACAAGAAAACCCAATAGCTATCTCATGGAGTAGGAAAAAACACAAAGGTAATTGCAATGGAAATAGAACCAAGCTCTCGAAACAACAAGCAGACCCCATTGAGATAGTAAAATAACACTAGAATCACTAACAAACAAACCCCCAACACTAAATGTGCCTACAAAGAAATCATCAAAAAGCAATCTCGATAACAATCTCCTAGAGCAAGTGAGTTAGGGAAAGGAACAAACCACAAACCATGCACCAAAACAAGTGGGCAATAGAAATTGATTTAGCAAACACAAGACTAAGGAAATATTGGTTTGTTATGGGCAAAGATGGAAACAAAACCAAGCTCCCAAAGAAAAGATGCCATTGAGACAACTAAACAACATTGAAAACATCAAGAAACAAACCCCATAACAAATGCACTACATTGAAAAGACCCCAAACACCAAGAAACACTAGATTGAACGTGCCTGCAAAGCAATGACCAATAAGCAAACCCAATAGCAGTATCCTAGAGTAGGTAGACGAGTTATGGAAAGGAACGATCCATGCACCAAAACAATGAGAAGCAACGAGAATTTAACCCAACAAGCACAAGACTATGGCTATATTAGTTTGTTACGGGTGAAGATGGAGATAAAACTAAGTTGTCAAAGTAGAAACCCCATCAAGCTGAGTAAACAACACCACAAACACCAAGAAACAAATCGTGGAGCAAATGCACTCACTAAATACACTACAAGCACCAAGAGACAATACACTAAATGTGCCCATAGAGCACTCAATGTTGCTTGCAATGTAGTCAATACACATAGTACAAGGATGATCTCTGCTTGCTACTAGCCTGAGGAAAACATCACAAGCTAGTAACCAACCACAATGTAGATAAATAATTTCCAAAATATTATGATTTAATATACGAAAATCCGACCACTCATACTTTAGCTAACCTGGAGGAAAAATTGCACGATTGTATAGACCAGGTAATAGGCTAGAGCTGATAGCATAAGTCCTCTATAAAGACATAAAAATGATCATCTTTTTCAAGAACGAGAAAATCCAAATTCACATTTAAAAACAAAAACCACTTAAATAATAAGGGTGCTCATGTTTATCTTCTCTTGGGAAAGAAGAGAAAATAGAGATTATCCAAAATAAGATAAGATTGTAAGTTGGATTTATTAATATGATGCAATATACAAAAATGTAATGTTAACATAAGCGAAAACACCACCACATATCAAACCCATCCATACCATGAGTTCACATCCATACCATGAGTTCACATGCCACTATTTAACTTCACTACTCTATAACTGTTATTTCTATGACCTTCACATTGTGACATAATAATAATGAGATTCTTTTGTAACCTGTCCGCCATTCAAATCCGGAGCCAATTAGTCGGACACCAAATGTCCATTGTCTTAACTGCAGTTCAGTATGGTTTCATAAATGAAAGTATTTTAGACCGTTCCACACGTCATATACAACATCACATCATGAAAAAATTTCAAATTCCTTAATAGGGTTTTCTGCCCACTAGAATGTGAAAAAAAAAAGGTGGTGGTAAAATCTTTATCATTATGAATGATAACAATTATTATTAGTTGAGAATAATTATTCAATATGAGTTGATTCATTATCATTATTTAAGGAAAATCATGCTACTTTAAATAATTAGTTGGTAGAAAATAAGGGGTAGATTTTCACTTTTATAAGATGTTTTTGGATTATTAAACTATTTTCTTAAGTCCGAGGAAGACCAGCTTGTATTAGGTTTTACTCCACAACCAAAAAAAAAAATTCAACATAGATAATATCTGCAAAAAAAAACAATGTAACTTATGGTCATCACCTCCAATGAGATCATTTACTTTCTAATAGCTTGTAACCTCTTACCCAAGAAGACTATTATCATTCAAGATTTGTGTAGGTACTAAGTAGAATGATGTCTTTAATTTTTCAATTTTGAATAGATTTAAATCATCAAAATTCAAATATAATCAAATTTTCAAATAACTAAAAAAAATTAGTATACATTCCAATTAAACCTCTAATGGAAATATAAGCACTATGGGTTAAATTTGACCTGTTTTTACCTTATTTAGGTGTCATATATAGTGTGTTTTAAAATCAAGGCTTCATTGTTGACATCTATTTAATTATCAAAACCAAGTTGGCTGAAAAATTGTCTATTTCCATATTAAATAGTGAATTAGGAAAAACATATGTATATTTCACATAATTAGACCATTATTACTCACTCCTTCCTTCAAATCTACTCCATATCTAATCTCTTTATTCTATATCAAAATTGTTTATCTCTTTATTTTATATCAACATTGTTTGACAAAAATTCAACTCTATATGTAAAGTGACCTACCTACCAAGCTACCATTAAGTTAACCTTTTATCAATATGACCAAATTAAATAAGATGCTAGGGTTAAGATTTGTATAACCAAATTAAATAATGTTAGGGTTAGAGTTTGTATCAATATGACCAAATTAAATCAGATATAGCATATTCTTCCTATCTAATGCAAAATGTACAATCTGATTTTGGAAGCCCTCTCTACTATAAAATGTACAACAGATTTCAAATAGACTCCATATCTAATTTCTTTATTTTAGATCAACATTGTTTTGACAAAAATTCAACTCTATATTTAAAGTGACTTACCATTAAATTTACATTTTATCAATATGACCAAATTAAATAAGATGCTAGGGTTAGGATTTGTATAACCAAATTATAAACAATGTTAAGGTTAGAATTTGTATCAATAAGACCAAATTAAATAAGATATAGCCTATTCTCCATATCTAATGCAAAATGTACAACCTGATTTTGGAAGCCCTCTCTACTATAAAATGTACAGCAGATTTCGAATAGTCTCCATATCTAATCTCTTTATTTTATATCAACACTATTTTGACAAAAATTCAACTCTATATTTAAAGTGACCTACTATTAAGTTTACATTTTATTAATATGGCCAAATTAAATAAAATGCTAAGGTTACCATTTATATAACCAAATTAAATAATGCTGACCAAATTAAATAAGATGTTAGGGTTACTATTTATATAACCAAATTAAATAACGTTAGGGTTAGAGTTTGTATCAATATAACCAAATTAATCAAATAATGTTAGGGTTAGAATTTGTATTAATATAACCAAATTAAATAAGATATAACATATTTTGGAAGCCCTTTCTACTATAAAATGTACAACAGATTTAAACGGCAAACCTTCTACCTTTTGGGTTTTTTGGTCGGAATCCGATCATATAAATTTCAACAAAATTGCTATTTTTTGTTGTTTAAATTACATTTCTGAATGCATAAATGAATTTAGCGTGCTGAAAAACTCTTGGGGCACCAGGATTATACAAACTTAAGCACTCAAATCTGCAGCTCCAACCATTCATCACCAGATTTGGGGCAAAATCAAACAAAAAAAGTTACAGGATAACAACCAAAAAGTAGAACTTTTAAACTACTATGATTTAAATAACTTTTTATATTATCATTGTCTATGGACATTCATCAACCACAATTATGTGACTGTGTCTTATATTATCAGTTCCTAAAAACGTTCAATTATGTATCTGTGCCTTATCTTATCATTACTTATGAACATTCATCAATCATAATTATGTGGCTGTGCCTTATATTATCATTGCCTATTGAAATTCATCAACCACAATTATGTGGCTATGAACGTTCATCAACCACAATTACGTGGCTGTGCTAGTATACATTATTGCATAAACTTTTATTGGGGCACAACCATAACCATTACATTTTCATTCCGACTGTTGATTCATATAACATATACACACCATGATTATCTGTATTATGAGGTAAAGGTAGAGGTGCCTTTCTTATGAAGCCGAAACAGTTTCCTTAAAAAACCCTTCTTCCTGGCCGGTGCATTTGCTGATTTCTGGGGTAGAGGAACGGAATTGAAGGCCTCGTATATTTCGTGGGTCTGTGAGAGAGAACAAGTACTATTATTTCCAAGATCCGCAGCTTTGTTTAAGCTGCTAGACTGATCTTCACCTGCGATGGATGCAGGGCAGTAGAGGCGTCGATATCTCATGGACTGACTTCGAACCCCTGGCAGAGGCGAGAGGACTATATTACTCTCTTTCGCTTCTTCTTCTTCTTCTGCGGTGCTCCAATACTCTTCAGGTGCAGAGAGAGTATTGTGAATATTGTTGAGGTGTCGCATGGCCCCTATGCCCTTCACGTCGCTGGCCTGAGTGGACTGTCGCTCCTTCATCGCCATCACTCTCTGCACAGCGGCGCCCAGCCTCCCGCTGCTGCCTCCCATATGCCGGTGCTTCGCCTCCTCCGCCTGATCCGCAGGGTCACATGACGCTCTGTTTCTTAATCCTTCCGCAGGAATCTTCTCCACATGATCGATGTGCACCCTGTTGTCGTGAAGGCGCGCGTATTTTCCCATTAGTCGTAGCAGCTGCGATGGCCGTCTGTAAACAGTTGGAGTATCAAATACAGAAATGCAATCCAATACAGGGATATGAATGAGGTGTGAGGGTTGCTAGTGAGATAAATATAAGGACTGTTGGTTGGTAGATCCGTTTTTTCAACGGTTAGTGGGTAGATACGTCAAGTTTCAAAACCCCATCTGTTTGGAAATGGAGAAAGTTGTTCCCAAAAATCTTCCCAAGTTAGGATTGATCGTGGGTTTCTATGAGCGCGGGGAAATCAAGCAAAAGGCAATGGGTGTATTGAGTGAAAAAAATCAAGATTTTGATAATTGAATTTTGAACCTATCCATTTAATGTAAGGTGAATTTTCTCAAATTCTGAAACTTAATTCCTTAATTTATTGGAGGAAGTGTTTATGAGTCTATTTCGGATTTATTTTGGCTCACATTAACTTTAAGATATCATTGTTTATATTACATTTTGAGTGGGTTTAATGGTTAAGAACATGTCTTTCTTCCTAAAAAGTCACAAGTTCAAATTTAGAGGGGGTAAGGTATGTATATGTACGTAGACTTTATCAATCAAATAATTGGATCTCTTATCCCACAAACAAGGAGGTCTCATACCCATAAATTATTATTATTATTATTATTATTATTGAATAGAAAAAACAAAGTTAACCCTTACCACTAGATATCTTTTAAATCTAAAATTTATTATGGATAATAAAACATCAAAATCTTTAAAATGATTTTTTTTTAAATAATTATTTAAAATTAAAATTTATTTGTAAAGTATTTATTGTAATTCTAATGGAAAAAATTTTATATTAAGCAAAAGTTACAATGATGTTTCTAGCAAAAGATATCTTTTAAATCTAGAGTTTATTATGGGTAATAAAACATCAAATTCTTTAAAATAAATTTATTTTTTAAATAATTATTTAAAATTAAAATTTATTTGTAAAGTATTAATTCTAATTGTAATGGAAAGATTTTTATATTAAGTAAAAGTTACATGGATATTTCTTGCAAAATAAAGTGCATAAGAAGATAAAAAAGACAACTATCTAAAAAAAAGTCTAATAGTATAGCTTTCATAGAACAAACCTAAAAGCCTACGTATTTTGTAATACATATAAACTTAACAAAGGGCATTTCGGCTTGCGGCTTCATCTGTTGTTGCTTCCTTTGCTAAGTCCAAGGCTTGCTTGACCAATTCATAATCCTGCATGAGTTGATGGACAATTTCTTCTTCCATTAGCTTTCCACAATTAAAATTAATCCACTACACCTGGTTAGAAACTCCAGACTGCTCATCTTTATATAGGGTGACCAGCATATTTCTAACAATATCACAATCTGCCTCCACCGCATTTATCTAATGTTTATGTTGCGCAAGGATTTCCATTACTATGGCAATTTGGGAGGTGGCATTGTTATCATGTTCATGAATTTTCTCATTGTCCATAAGAATCGAGTTGCAGTTACCTTGAATTTCTTCCTTGTGCCTCTGCAGAGCTCTTCTTATCTCTTGGAGTTCCCTGTAATCCATTTGAGCATAACAAAAAAACAATTCATAAAGCCAGATATAAGTGTCATTGTATTCTTCACTATCAATCTTTGTCAAAGTAACTATAGTGCAATTAATCTTGGGTTGGAGCAAAGATGAATATGAATTGTCCTTGTGAGTGATACCTAGAGCAAGAGTGAGCAAGAGTGAATAGGGGAATCCAAGAGGGCAATAAAAGGTCCAAGAGAGAGCCTTCTATACACCAAAACAAGAGACAAAAACCAAACAACCAACTGGACCTCTAATAAAACTCAAACCAGAACCATAAAATTTCCCCTCGATCTTGCCAATATTCAAAATTCAAAGAGGGGTTACCTAAATATCAACTATCTCCAAATGTGAATTAACAAACCTCCAAAAGAAAGGTTGAATCACCAGTGAAAGAAACAATTGCTAGCTCTCCTGAACTGAGACGTAGAACTTGTTGGCTTGTTAGCTCGGGAGGTAATCCGCATATGTGTCTTGTATGCAAAAGTTACCTTGTACCTACACTACTAGACTTTGTAATGAGTTTTTATAAAGTTGTGATAAAGTGGTTCTTTTATTAAAGTGATTTTTTAATAAGGTGTACCTTCTAATATTAAAGTGACTTTATCTCATAAAGTGCACTTATGTTATAAAGTGAAAATGTACTTTAATATTTTAAAGTGATTTATTTTGGAGGAAATGAATCATGACCCTTGATCTTGTAAAGGCAAGATTAGATCTTGGCCATTAGATCTAGGGTTGGAGAAGGTGAAGGGTCACTTTCAAATTATAAGAGAATGCATTGGGTAGTGTGCAAGATACATTGAAGAAGAGTTTGAGAGAGATTTTCGAGTAAGCTTGAGAGAGGGAAGTTAGGGCAACAAAGAGGGCACATTTCCCAATAGATATTGGGCACAAATCCCAAGGAAACATTTATGTGTGAGTGGTGAGTTATTCTTTTGTTCTTGGTCATACCGTACAGATCCGTACAACAAGGAGAAGAGGGCATGGAAATCGAGGCACGTTTGGCACGGTTTTTGTTGTTGTTTTGAGTGTTTTTCTTCCTGTTGGGTTGTACAGATCAGTCCGTACAACAGACTGTGGGCACACTTTTCAAGGTGTAATTTTCTGGGCACGTCGTACAACAATACGGACTTGGCACATATTTCAAGGCATAATTTTTGGGGTTGTTTTAGTGTGTTGTAAGTGGATTTCTCTTGTTGGAACTGATATTTATTGTTGTTGATATGTACATTCCTGAAGCTGAATAATAAATCTCTCTCTCTCTCTCTCTCATTGGGTTTCCCCACATTGGGGTTTTCCCCAGCATTGCCTAAATTTCTGAGTTTTTCTGAGTTGAATGGTTGTTGTTCATTGTGTTTATTCCACTGCAAAATTGCTTAGCAATGTGTATTTTTGAATGTGGGTTTAAACATTTCATAATTCATAGAAGACAATTATCTCTAGGTTGCTAAGTGTATGACAAAATTATTTACTTATTGATTTTGTCATTTAAATTTCTACATGGTATCAGAGCTTGGGCTCTGAGTGACAGTGAGCAGTGAGACTTTTGGGCAAGGGTTGAAGGGGGAAATCTGTCATTTGTTTTCCTTTGAATAATGACAGAGAATATGGCTGCATGCATTAGATTTGAGGATCGATTGGATGCCATTTCCAACTATTTGCAGTGAAAGGTCTAGATGTTAGTTGTTCCTAAGGAGAACAAGATTTGGAACTATGTCAGTTCTGTTGTTGTGTCTCCCACAGTAGATCCTGTTGCTTTGGATTTGCATGACTTCAAGAGGCCAAAGCTCAGAGGATTATTCTGGATGGGGTAAAGGACCACCTTATCCCACACTTGGTTGAGAAGAAGACAACCCAAGAGATGTGGGATGCACTTAAGAACTTATTTGAGGCGAAGAATTAAAACTTGAAGATGGCCTTGAAGGATAAGTTGCATGATACCAAGATGGGGAAGGGGGAGAGTGTGCCTTCTTATCTTACTCGGCTAGCTCAAGTGAAAGATGAGTTGACTGCAATTGGGGAGGTCATATCAGATTCATAGTTGGTGAGGATGGCCTTGAAATGCTTCACCAAGGAATGGGAAGTCTTCGTGAAGTGTGTGGTTGGTCGTGAGCATCTTCCAGATTGCAGCAGACTGTGGGACTATTTCACTCAGGAGGAGACCTGGGAAGGATCTCAGAGCAGTGGACATAAGACAGATGGAGCTGACGAGAATGTTTCTCTTGGTGCAAAGAGCAAAAAGAAAGGAAGTTATGGGAGGGACTTGAGTAAAGTCGGATGTTATTGTTGTAACCAGTTGGGGCACCTTGCTTCTCATTGTCTTGAGAGGAAGAAGAAGAAGAAGGAATAGGAGGGGCCTGAGTTAGTTGCTACAACAGCCATGGAGGACTTTGCTTCCAAGTATGACAGAGAATTTTCTTTGGTTACTCTAGTATCCAGTGTCGGTAGTGGAGGATTTGGGGGTGATATCAGATGGATTGTTGATAGTGGAGCCTCTTGTCACATGACAAGAATATGGCGAGTATTCCTTATTATCACAGAGATAGGTTCTGACCGACTGGTGGAGAATGAATGAGGTATGGCACGAGTTGTACATGGAGTTGGAAAGGTTAGATTTTGAATCGAGTATGGAGGATTCCTAGGGCTTGATGGAGTTCTCTTTGTTCCAGGGTTGAGGGTTAACTTGCTCTCAGTCTTAGCCTTGGAGCATTCTAGATATTGTACATTGTTCAAGAGATGACATGTATTTATCTACAGGGAGGGAGCAGACCCAGTGGAACCACAATTGATTGGTGATCGGGTGGGCAGGTTGTACATGTTGTGAGGACAACCTTCAGGATATGATTCAATGTCGGATGATGATCAAATGGCTCCTGAGACTACGATGGGCCCAAGGATTTAGTCTTGCATTACGAGAGAAGAGAGGGAGTCTCTTATGAGCACTGGAAAGAGGCTCAGATGGTGTGATTGAACCAAATCTCAGGGTGGAGTGGATTCTCCTAGGAGCTCAAGGTTTAAAGTGGTTGTCAGTAGAAGATCTTCTAGTTCGAGTTTTGTGCAGGTGTTGAGGATGGATCTAGGTTCAGAGGGAGATCCTACTGAGCACAGTGTGATGGGACCAGATGATGGAGATGACAACGAGTACATCTACCCCTCGCTAAGAGGGAGTGTTAGCTTGTTAGCTCGAGAAGTACTCTGCATATGTGTCTTGTATGTTGAAGTTACCTTTTACCTACACTACTAGACACTTGACTTTGTAATGGGTTTTTATAAAGTTGTGATAAAGTGGTTCTTTTATTAAAGTGACTTTTTTAATAAGGTGTACCTTCTAATATTAAAGTGACTTTATCTTATAAAGTGCACTTATGTTATAAAGTGAAAATGTACTTTAATATTTTAAAGTGATTTATTTTGGAGGGAATGAATCATGACCCTTGATCTTGTAAAGGCAAGATTAGATCTTGGCCATTAGATCTAGGGTTGGAGAAGGTGAAGGGTCACTTTCAGATTATAAGAGAATGCATTGG
>JASDQU010307956.1:56381-69796 GCA_032191745.1 Picea mariana
GTAATGTTAAAAATTTAAGTAAAAGGATGAAAATGAAAGAGAAAGGAGAATGTCACTTTTACTTTAAGAATTTAACATTACCATTACTTACTCAATGCCCCCAACCCTAATCTTTTAAAAAAAATAAAAAATTATCTTAATTTTGTGTCCGCGGCCCTCCTTAGCAGAAAAAACCGGTTCCGTACGGAACCGGCCGGTTCAAAGAAAAAAACCGGTTCCGTACAGAACCGGCCGGTTCCGTGAAGGAACCGGCCGGTTCAGTACGGAACCGGTCAAAAACGGTTCTGTGGGCCGGTTTGAACCGCTTTTGGTCTGAAACCGGTCGGACCGGCCGGTTTTGCCGGTTCCGGTCCGATTCTGGCAACATTTGTTGGAATAATGATGAATTTATTTTTATGCAAGTATCGTGGATTCCATGTATTGAATTCCTTGGTGGATTTCTGCAAGGATTGTGAGAGCTTATCCTTTCATTATAGGAATCAACTACAATCTCCCTCATGTCTTGAATTCCTTGGTGGATGTTTGCAAGGATTATGAGAGCTTATCCTTCCATTATAGGAATCAACTACAATCTCCCTCATGAAATCAATAGTTGTTTCTCTCTCCAAATTGGATTGTTCTATGCTTCTCTCGTTGTGCCTTGATTCTTGATTATGAAAGTTTGGAATAATTTTTCTTGGTTTCATCGTTTCTTGGAGGCAATGATTGTTAATGCAAAAGTCCTCCACTGCATGAGTGGGGGATAGTAAAAGACCAAGAATAATATGTAGAAGCATATTACCAAGATCTATTATATCTAAACTCTGTAAATGTGTTAAACCTGCACAAAATAGATCTAGATAAACAATAATACATATCTCTGTACATTTATTTATTATATCTCCACTCTCATTTTGTGTCGAAAATAATTTGGATCATGGGTGTCCTAGGTAGAGGTAGTCCCTTTCTCATTGTTGGAATTCTTTTTCTTGCTTTGTTTCTTGTTGCCTCTAGGTTGTTGAGGATTCTTCGGTTACATGGAATGCACTGAATTCACCTCGTATGTTTGAGAGGGGGCTGTACTATTTTGAGAATTAGTGCTAGAAGCCGACAAGTGTGATGTAGTCAACATATGACCCATTTGGTCAGCTAACTAGTGCACACACGCATGGGAAACAGAACCACCATACCATTGGCATGGGGTCCTAGGTTTTTCTTCCTTGGATCTGTCAAAGGTCGAGGAGCCTTTGGAATAATTTCATATAGAGTACCCAACTGAGAATAAAAAATGTCTAAGTGTTGGGTGCGCAAAATGGCCTACTCCTCGGTAGCCACCCCGACCATAGCTACATCTCACGCAATGGCTGGTAGGAGGAACTTTGTAAACCACTCCAGAAGGAGTTTGTTTGGGATATGTTTCTTGATCATCCTATTCCTTAAACACCACTTATGTATATGATAATAAATATGTATGACATTGCATTGACATAATGATGTCAAGAGCTCAATTTCTATCTTGTATTGTATGTGCAATTGGTGATGCGTTAAAAAATCCATTTCTAGATCATTGAAGATCTTAAAGGAACCACCTTTTAACTCAATGTACCATTTGGCGGAAGCTTCGATCAGGGATCTCTGGAAAAGGCGCAACCTCACACTATCATCCATAAACAAGTTGGATGAAGACCATAAGTGGTATGTCATGATGTGTATAGAGGGGTCCTTTCTTGGATTTTCGTCGAATTTGAGAATATCTGAAGGTATCTTGGACGAAATTGTCGTCCATGAAGGGTCATGGGCTATAGGATCATTCGTTAACTGTATAAAATATGGTAAATCAAATGCTGCGAGGAAAGGAAACGATGCAAATGAATACTGGGAGGGAGGTGAAGTCTTTGTTGTCCTAGATGGACCTTGTGTTCCCCCTATGTGTAAGTTTTAAACCTGCGAATTAAAGCAATGCATATAGATTCTTAAGCAAAACAAAAATTAATCAATCGCTCATTCACATAGTACACATAGATTTATATCGGAAACCCTCAACTGGGAGAACCTTTCTTATATTCATTATCTCGAATTTCACCATTCACTATAAAATATATATACAATGTTTTTAGGTATTTCGTAGATACCAAAACCCTAATCCCTTAATCCGATATTAATTTACAAAACCGCTAAAAATAGCAAAATTCACTAAAAATAGCAAAAACCGCCAAAAACAAATTTCGAGGCATTGCCCCGAACGCTGCGCGTAATAGCGCCTGGTACACACGACACTAAGAGAACTACTAGAGGGATCGTCAGATGTAGTTTTCATATCTGATGCACCCACACACACACATGCAAAGAATATAACACATACCCAACATTCTCCCACTTGTTGTTTTCTTTGCATCCAAGGGTCCAGGGGATTATATAGTCAACAATCCAGGGCAACAATGCCCATTGTTACTCTACACCAGGAGAACTTTTCTGTGCTCACAAAATTTGTCAATGAATCTGCAACATTCTTCAAAGTGTCAACCTTTTCCAGCAACACCTTCTTTTGCTCAACCATGTCTCTCACAAAGTGATGTTGAACATCAATATGCTTTGTCTTCGAATGATAAGCTAGGTTCTTTGCCAAGAAGATTGCACTTTGAATGTCACAATCTAATCTCACTGCTTGTTGTACCAACCTGATACCTCAACACAATCTTTGTAACCATACTGCTTCCTTGCTTGCATGAGTGGTTGCCATGTGTTCAGCTTCTGTAGTTGAGAGTGCCACTACAGCCTGTCTTTTTCTCATCCAACTGATTGCTCCTCCAAATAGGTTAAACACATACCCTCTTGTAGATATTCTGAGATCCATATATCCAGCCCAGTCTGCATCAACAAAGCCATGTATGTCCACCACTCTGTCCAATCTTGGTGTTCCTTGGTAGCAAAATCCATAACTGGTAGTGCCACGAAGATACCTGAAGACCCTCTTTACTATTGTCCAATGCTCCTTCCCTGGTTTTGACACATACCTTCTCAAAACTCCTACTACATGTGCAATGTCTGGTCTAGTACAGACCATTGCATACATCAAACTGCCAACTGCACTGGCATATGGAACATGGGACATGTCCTCTTCTTCTTCCTGTGTCTTGGGACATTGATCTGCAAATAACTTTACACCTATAGGAATAGGAACCTTGACCGATTTACTTCCATGCATATTAAACCTCTGCAATATTGTCTCAAAATATTTTCTCTGATTCAACCAGAGTTTCTTGTTTGCACGATCTCTTTTAATCTCCATTCCCATAATGAAGTTAGCAGCACCAATATCCTTCATGTCAAATTTGGAGGATAGCTGCGATTTCACCTCCTTGATAACATTCATGTTATTTCCTACCAACAACATGTCATCTGCATACAACACTACATAAATGAAGTGATTACCAACCTGCTTGGAATATACACAGTGATCATCCCTGCTTCTTACAAATCCCAATCCAAGGATGTATGTGTCAAACTTTTGGTACTACATACTAGGTGATTTCTTCAGACCATATAGTGACTTCTTTAGCTTACAGACCAGCTCTTTCTTTCCCTTCACTACAAAGCCTTATGGCTTCTTCATGTACATTTCTTCTTCTAGATCCCCATGTAGGAATGCTGGCATCACATCCATATGTTCCACTTCAAGATCAAAACTAGCAGCAATAGATAAAAGAAATATAATAGAAGTTAACTTAGCAACAGAAGAAAAAATCTCACCAAAGTCAATTCCCTCTACCCAAGAATAACCTTTTGCTACTAATTGAGCTTTGTATTTCTCCACTTTACCTTGTGCATTAAACTTCTTCTTAAACAACCATTTGCTACCAACATATTTTCTTCCAACTGGCAACTCAACTATATCCCATGCCTCATTCTTATCCAAGGCATCCATTTCTTCAACCATGGCCTTCTTCCAGAGTTTACTATCCTCTGAATTCACTGCTTCCCTGACAGTTCTGGGATCATCATCAGTAATAGATAAAGCAAAATTGGAACAGAAAACAGGTGGAATATATCTTTCTGGTTGCCTTTTATCTCTCACTGATCCCCTCAATACTGGGGTATGAGGTTCTTCGTCTTCTTCTTCTGCTTCCTCTTCTTCAGATGATTTAGATTTTGCATCATCCAACTCAAGCTCTATTTTCTCAGGTTCATCTTGCGTTGGTAGGAATTCCTATTTGGACACATCTTTTACCTCTCTGAAAACAACATCTCGACTGTAAACAATCTTCTTGGTTTCTGGGTTCCATAGTTTATAACCTTTCACACCATCTTTATAACCAATAAAGATACACTTTTCATCCTTTTTATCCATATTACTCCTATTTTCCTTTGGAACATGTAAATAAGCATCAAAACAAAACACTATAATATGTTGAAGAGAGGGTTTCTTTCCAGACCATACCTCGTGTGGAGTTTTATCATCCAACGCTGATGAAGGTGATCGATTGACCAGGTAACATGTTGTACCCACTGCCTCTGCCCAGAATTCTTGTCCTAACCCGACACGACTAAGCATGCTCCTTGATTTTTCCATCAGTGTCCTATTCATCCTTTCTGCAACTCCATTATGCTGAGGAGTGTATGGATTATTCTTCTGCCTTGCTATACCACACTTCTTACAAAATTCTTCGAATTCATTTCCGTAGAATTCTCCACCATTATCTGTTCTCAATACCTTTATTTTATTCTTTGTCTGATTTTCTACTAGATCCTTAAACTCTTTAAATTTATTAAATACCTCAGATTTATTTCTAAGAAAATAAATCCATGTGCTCCTTGAAAAATCATCTATGAATGAAACATAATACACAGATTTACCTATGGATGGAACAGGAACAGGTCCAAACACATCACTGTGTATCAAATCTAAGATCCCATTTTCTCTTGTAGCACCAGATGGGAATCTTACTCGATTATGTTTACCATATATGAAATGTTCACAGAAATCAAAATCCAGAGTGAAATTAGACATACCTTCAACAATACCTTTACCGTGTAGTGTTCGAAGGCCCTTTTCTCCAATATGTCCCAGTCTTTGATGCCACAGCATGGTCTTCTTTCCAGGGACAATATTGTTCTTGTCTTCTTTATTTCTCTGTTCAGGGACAACATAACTATTACACCCATTAGTATAAGTGCTTCCCAACAACTTGTATAGAGTTCCACACCGAACTCCCCTCATCAACACCATTTCTCCTCGTACCATCTTGCAAGTGTTCTTTCCAAATACAGTATCCACTCCTGCATCATCCATCTTGCTTACAGATATTAGGCTCCTGGCTAGTTTTGGAATGTGAAGAACCCTAGGGAGAGTTCTAATCCTTCCATATTTTAGCAACAACTTAACCCTTCCACGTCCCAATATTTTTGCTTTCGATTCATCTCCTAGGAATACATCACCACCATCGTATTTTTCATATTCAAAGAACCACTCCCTATGAGGAGTCATATGGTATGACGCACCTGAGTCGATCAACCATACATCACGGTCTGCATGTGTACTTGAAGATGCCAGGTAAACATCACCTCCTTCTTCAGTGGAGGTTTTCGCCTCTGTGGAAGAGGTACTATAAGATCCCTTTGGTTTATCAACCTTCTTAGACTTGCAATATTTCTTATAATGTCCTGTTTTACCACACTTCCAACATTTCCTCAAATATTTTCCTGGAGACTTAGATCTACCTATAGATTTAGATATCCCCCCCGAAGGTTTACCAGTCTTCTTTTCTTGGGTACGACCTCTTACAAATAAAGCATTTGTGCTATGACTATCCATTCTTTTCTGCCTCATCCCTTCATATAACAAGGATGAAACTACATCTTCATACTTCAATGTAGATTGAGTGGTACTACCAATTTCTACAACCAGATTATCCAAAGAGTCTGGAAAAGAACATAACAAAGTAATACAGTTATCTTCTTCTGCAATCGTAATATTAACAGAGACAAGTTGACTTACCAGAGTATTAAAGGCATTTAGATGGTCTGTCAAAGAATCTCCATCTTCCATCCTAAGATGATACAACTTCTTTCGAAGAAACAACTTGTTTACCAGAGACTTTGATTGATACAAATTCCCCAACTTATCCCATAGTTCCTTGGTTGTAGATTCTCCCGATACATTCAACAAAACCGAATCTGCCAGGAAGAGTCGAATAGTACTCTTTTCTCTTCTATCCAACTTCTCCCAATCTTCCTTCAACATACCAATAGCTGGTGTACTAGTAGGTTGTGTACCAGTAGCCTATGTGCTAGTAGATGGTGTACCAGTAGGTTGTGTACTAGAATCCACAATGATCCATTGTTCTTTGTCTACAAGAAGGTCCACCGTCTTGAGCTTCCATAGCTCAAAGTTTTTACCGTTGAACTTCTCTATCTCGATTCTAGATGAGCTAGTCATTCCTCTTTCTATACTCGAATCTCCACTACAAAAGCTCCCACTAAACCTAGGTTTATCACAGACCCAAGATAAACTTGATCTATCAAGACCGAGACAAACCCTCAACAACAAAGGCATCCATCTGAAGCCAAAAGCAAGCTTTGATACCACATATAATTTTTAAACCTGTGAAGTAAAGAAATGCATATAGATTCTTAAGAAAAACATAAATTAATCAATCGCTCATTCACATAGTACACAGAGATTTATACCCGAAACCCTCAACCAAGAAAACCTTTCTTATATTCATTATCTCAAATTTCACCATTCACCACACAATATATATACAATGTTTTTAGGTATTCCGTAGATACCAAAACCCTAATCCCTTAATCCAGGATTAATTTACAAAACCGCTAAAAATAGCAAAAACCACAAACAAAAAAAAATCGGGGCGCTGCCCCGGGCTACCGCCCATTTTCGAACACTGCACGTAACTAGGGAGGGGCATACCTGCCCCCCTGGGACCCCCCTAGGAAATTGCCTGGCGCACACAACAAAAAGAGCACTACTAGAGGAATCGTCAGACGTAGTTGTCATATCTGACGTGCCCACACACACACATGCAAAAAATATAACACATACCCAACACTATGTTGGTACTACTGGAGGTTTGGGGAGTTCTTGAAGAGTGAGTGAATACTGGGATGGTGGCACCTCCAAGAGCATGGATTCTCCCAGAACCAAAGATTCCCCCAGGGGGTAAATGTGGACCCTCCAGGAAAAATATTCCCAAATTTAGTCCCAGGGAAGAAACCCCCAAGACCGGATGTGGACACAAAAGGAAAACCTCCCCAGAGTGAACAATTTCCCCCAAGGGATATTCCCTCAGGGAAAGGTGTGCTAACCCAAGGAAAGTTAAAACCTCCATATGTACTACTACCCCCATTCTAACTAGGGACAGACCCAAAACCATTAGACATATTCCATATGAAAGGTGAACTAGTTCCAGATGATACTAGGATTCACATAGGAATGGTGGAGTTGGAAGGAATGTCACTCCCCGTGCTGAAACCAAAGCTCATCCCGCCACTGGAATAAGATCCAAAGGTGGGCATCAGGATAGACGAGATGGGTGTAGAAGCATTCAGTAAACTAACGGATGGAGATGATGACGTAGTTGGTGTCACCCAGATAGAGGAATTGAAAGAAAATGGGATGGATGGTGTGGGATCAATGGAGCTAAGAGGTGGCAATGTGGACATTATGGGGATTGCCTCGAGAGGATTTCCCCCTATCTCACTTGATGATGGGCTTGTAGGCTCAACTACACTAGACGAGACACTCGGTCTTGACATGGTGGGAGGATGACTGAACAAAGAAAAAGACTTGCTAAACATTTCCCTTACTTGGACTAGTATGGGGGTGTTTGGATTGTTCAAAGGAGGATTTAAATTCTGTGGGGTACGCTCATCTACCACTTCTACATTGACTAAAATAGTTTTGTCAAACCAAATTTCAATCCCTTCAAAGTATTCATCAGATATTTCACGTTGTTTGACATGTATTTATTCCCTTGTAATAAGCTTAAGTCCTCATAGTCGACGGGACTGATGCGGTAATTCAACCATGGTGAATAAACTATTTTACTATCCAAGCATAAATCAACCTATGGTTGACCTAGACTCGAACTCAAAGAGCACACCCCTAATCAAATCTAGGAAAGCAACAAGCAAACCAATTGGCTCAGGGGCCTTCAAAACCCTATGGGGGAGATGAAGTCCCCACGGGATTGAGTAGTGAAGATATGAGGAGCAGTTACGATGATCTATGCAAAACAAGCCTGGTTAGTGTAAGCACCCTTTATTAAGGCAGGAACCCTTCAGGTCAACTGAGACCATGAACGAACATCTGTCCCAGGTACCACAGGAACATCCCACCTGCAGTCACCTTTGTAGATCCCTAGGAAAGGTCACTAAGGCTACAACCTTACAATCAATTATCGGGCGAACAATCATAGGTATGACCGCACATAAGGGAAGGTTAACTAAGCTCAAATATTTGAAGGCATTAACCAATGAAACCATCATATATGTAACAATCAAAGTGATACTGCAAACAACAAAACAAGTAGAGAGGGGTAATATCTCTACTTGCCCCGAAGCAACCTCGTTCTTAACTCCTGTGTTAGAGGAGGCCCCGACACACTAATTGCAAGAATGGATTTTAATGCTCTTTAATGACTTCTAGGTTTCGTTTTGTGGACTTGGAGAGTTTACTCTCCAATCCTATTCCAAGACCCTAAGCCTATCTAATTTTGGTTTACTATCAAAAGAAAAATGTCTAATTGATTTTAGATTAAGCATTTATTTTTAATGGTTATTGATTAGGTCCAAAGGTAATGGATGAAACTTTAATGATGTGAGGAATCTTGACCCAACCAAGCAATGCAAATTTGTTTTCTTCAATGAACTCTAGCTATCGGAGGGAAAATGACTCTTCTTTATCATTGCCAATTTAATAAACAAGACCTCACACACCAAGAAACTAACAAATTAGATATGAAACCAACCAATGCTTCTAATGCACTTGTACACTAATGATTCAAAAGAAAATCTAGCATGCAAGAAATCTTTTTGTCTTTTTGGTTATCTTTTTCCAATGGAAATGAAAAAGTTCACAATATATGCAATAACACACAATGCAAATGGAAACCATCAAATTAGCAAGAAAAGGGCAGTGTGATATTGGTAGTGATGCCCCCTAGCACACTCCAATGTCTACATGAAATATCAACCCAAAACTCACAAGGAATGGATATTAACAATGTAAAACCCAATTGTAAAAAGAAACTCAACCAAATACAAAATCAATCACCCAAAAATACAATTTCAGACCCCAAAGTTCACAAGTGCAATTATGAAAAGAGGTCTTAAAATGCTTCATAAAGAATGATAAAAAAAAATAAAAAAAATCAAATTTTCATTTTTTTTCATGCCAGACAAAGAATGATGAAAAATCCCTTGCAAAACCAAGTTATAAAGGTTTTCTTCCCCAAGAATAGGGACCCTAGGCTTCATAGCAAAAATCCCAAAAACAATTTTGCAACAAATGGACTTTTTTTGCACCCTACGGGCCCTTTTTTTTGGACCCTACAAGGGTCTTCACAGAACACAGACCTATCAACCGTCAAGGGCCTTGTGGGAAATGTTTTATGCAACAAGCAAGGGTCTGACAATTTTTCTTTTTGAAAAAGGTTTATTTGTTGCAGATCTTCCAGATCTGGATCAGATTTTCTAGATCTAGGCCCTAGGATGACTAAATGGAAGAAAACTCGAATGAAAATCACAACAAGCAGAGGAAAATGTAGGAAAAGAGACTCAATTAGAGAGGAATTCTTCCCCAGTATGGTTGCCAATCTGTTATGCGATTTTTTCTCACAGGGATCTTGTTGAATACACATCAAAATCTCCCTAGGATTAGCCTAGTAATCCTAGACAGAAAGGGGGTAGATTCCTTATGGTTTTCCTAGATCTAGTTTCAAACACATAGATTCATTTTTATCCTAAGGAGTGGTGAATTTTTCATACCTTTCTTGAGGTGGTCTTTCGTATCTCTTGACTATTATAGTCTTGAAACTCCAACTCCAAGATCCACAACCTGTTTCCTGTATACAAAAGAAAAGGAAAATCTTTTGTTCTTCTCTACTAAGGATTATAATCCTAGATCCAATCTAATTCTAATCATTTATATAAAGGAATGAATCAGATCTATCATTCATTAAGTGAACACAAATGATATGAGGGGAAACCCAAATGATCTATTAATAAATGCAAGATAAAATTACATCAAGTATACGTTAGGTGTTGATTCCCTTCTCCATTGGCTCCTTTCTCCTTGCCTCTCCTTACAACATCTTGGTTATGAGAGCCTCGCTGACTTCTGGTTGTGATGATAGATACCTCTGTAGTTGGACAACATAAAAATGTTATTCAATTCTCCCTCCTCATTCCCAAGTCTTGCCTTTGTTATATAGCTCTTGGAGGAGGCTTGGGAGAGGCTTATAAATATTCTAAAGACCACTAGAGACTTGAATGATGTGAGTTCCTAGGACTTTTCCTGAACATCCAACTCATCCCTCACCCATCACCTCGTAACTCCCCGATTCTAGAATTTTGACAGTGCCTCTCTTGTTGAACACTAGTGACCAGTGAGGGCCTTGATTGTTGTCTATTAGGTGTCCCACAAGGATGCCAAAAAGAGTTCTAAAAGGGTTCAAACCTTAGGAAAAAGATGTATTTTGGCCTCTATCCTATGATGGCTTCCTCTCTGACCTATAGGGTGTAAATTAAGACTATAACAAGAATCCACAAGAAAAGGGTATCTCTCATTGTCCCCTCACAACTCAAATATCCCACAACCCACTAGTATTTTCCTACATCTATCCCAAATTTCCTCCAACTCTCTTCCTCTTGACTTTCCCAACCCAAGGAATGTACCCCTTCACTGCTCTCAGTCCATTAGGTGTCCCATTCATTTATCAGGGTCTCTTTGGGACATGTAACTAGGAATCTCTCTACTGAGAAATCAAGGGAACTCACTGCTAGGATAACTACTAGCAACAACATGAAACACTTGTTTTTACAATGAAACTCACACAAGAGCTCACTCTTAAGGCCTGACAACTTGGCTCTTCAATCCTGAGCTCCAAAGCACTCCAAAACACTCCAACATGCTCCAGAATTTTGCCATCCTTCTTGCTCTATATCCAATTCTCTCTTTTTCCTTCTCTCTACTTTTTGTTCATGTAAAATTCAATGTGTAAAACAATTTGTTCTCCCCCATACAAATTTCCTCTATTTTTCCAAAACAATTGACAACTCACTTTTCCCAATGTTGATTGTACTTCAGCCCCATGCTTCTAATAACTATGGGATGTGACTCTCACACCCACTCTCTTACATGAGTTTAATGATTGGGATCTCATACACTCAACAGAAAATAGAAGTTATCCCTAATGATAAAAAAAAATCAGGGAAACCGACTGAAGTAATACCCATAATTAATTTCTCCTTTGGGCCCCTCTTAGACACTGACTTCTCTTGTGGAAAACTCAACCCCCATCTCTGTCCATATTCCCTGGAAGCTGGCATCACATTATATTTATTAAAATTCAGAAAATACATTCTGCATATTACATCACTTTGCCATAGCCACTTTCATATCTAGATTATGCAATAATTAAAAAGAGGATTATAGTGGGGATGTTACATCAATGACTTTGGATTTTCTGGTGATTGGAAACTTCCTAGAATGGAAAGTTCGAAATGGTTTACAAGTCAGAGTTGGTGTTGATGCAATCATGTGATATGATAGAATAGTGTTTCTCTTTGAAGGATTGATTCAACACTTTCTTAGTATTGGTAAAGATATTCTAAACCTTATGACAATTCCAAATCATACCACCATTTGGTTTCAAGGATGGATGAGTGTTTCTAAACTAAATTTGGTTGGAGACTGGGCTTCAGAATGGAATAATTTTATAGATTCTCTTTAGAGAGCTCACATCAGAATCAATCCTTTTGAAGATGAACTCATTTGGAATAGGAATATGGTAGAAGGTAATTATACTGCTAAGTTGGGTTAAGAAGCTCTATCTGACACCAGAGAACTAGGTGGTTCTTGGTGGTGGAAGAAACTTTGGAAGGTAAAATCCCAACAAAAATAATTTTATTTTTGTGGCTTGCACTAAACAACAATGTGCTAACCTGGGAGATGATGAGAAAGAGGAACAAGGTGGTACTTGGTATTTTTCTGTTATGAAGTAACAATGATGAAACCACTCACCATCTCTTTCTTACTTGTTCATACTCCCTACAGGTGTGGAGTGAAATAGAAGGTCATTTGGTTCTTTCAAACTTATGGATTCAAGATTCTATAGAAAAATGTTTTGCAGTTTGGTTTATCAATAGATAGTTGAAGCAACTGAGAGTCCTTCCTTATTTGGTTCTCTGGGGAATTTGGTTGGCATGCAACTTGACATTATTTGAAGATACTTGTATTTTCCCTCGTTTAATATTGTGGTACTGTGTCTGAGATTACTTGCTTCTTACAAGATTACTTCAGTTAATAAACCTCTTAGGATAGTGGGTGAACCAAGTATTGATAAGTCCTTTACCATGGAGTTTTCTTTACGGTGCCTGCAATGATTCATGAAGTGGTTGTGGTTTTATCTTGCATTTGACTGACTAGAACTAGTTTCATTTCATGGCAAATGTTGCTAGGGGAACAAATAATTTCAACGAGTTTATGGCACTTTTCCTACTTTTGAAGTTTTCACATCGTCATAGAATTGATTCTCTCCAAGTCTTCGATGAATCTAGTCTAGTTATTAATTTTCTATATGGATCTGTTCATCTTCATAACATTGTACTCAGGTCATTGTTTGATCATCTTCAGGATATCTCTAGTCCCTTCACTCGAATTGATTTCTCATGTGTATTTAGAAAGATGAAGCAAACAATGAATAAACTTTCAAAATACGACCTTCAGTTACCTGAGAATCATTACTTTTTACAGGAATTTATTGGAGGACAAACATAGGCTCGTAGTCAACATTTGATACATGATCTTTAAAGTAACTTGTATATGTAACATGTTAGTTTAGAAGTGTGAGCTTTATGATATCATAATACCTTCTAGTATGAACTGTATTGTGATTTATAGATGAATTTGGAGATCTTGTTTTATCTTGATTTCTTAGGTTCTTCTATTAAGAAGAACAATATTGATTGTGATTTTACACATGATAATTGTATTTATTTTCATCTTGAATATAAGAACATTTTTTTCTTTGGAAAAAAAATGAAAATTATTTGCAACATGCACTATTTTATGATCTCCATTTCAATGTAACATTTTATTTTAGTGTTCTACATAATGGATGAACTCATTTACAACTTGTATGAATTTCATTGAATATAATATTTAAACAAAATAAAAACAACATATCCCTAAACTG
>JASDQU010307956.1:117991-136122 GCA_032191745.1 Picea mariana
CATGCTTCATACTTCATGCATTTCATAGCATCATCATACTCTTAACTTTCATGCTCCAATGCTTCTCCTTTCTTCATACCCAAAACATAGCTTCAAACCCTAGTCATATGTATCCTTCATTCCCTAGTGAACCTGATAACATTATTCCCAAAATATAATTCTAGACTACAACATCACATCCTCAAAAAAACACACTTTAGAACATCATAGAGCTTAGTCCTTCATAGTGCACCCTTAAAACTCCAAGAAAACTCCTCTTGCGCACCTTTAGACCCCAAAAATACTCCCCAACTCCTCTTGCACACCTCATATCTCTTTTGTGCACTTGTACTTTCTCTCCTTTCTTGGATACTCTTCAAATGCACACATCTATCCTATATTTATGGTGTTTCTGCATTCACTTATGGGGTCAACTTGTAAAACTGGTTGGGTCGACCTATACATTTTGGTTGGGCCGAACCGACATAATCTTTCATGTCTCCTCATTCCTATGGAGTTAGAGGGAGTGTCATATACCATTGGAAAGGTCTCAGAATAAAATTTTCAACCATATATCCTATGCTCCCATTTGAACTAGGTCTTCAAAGTAAAAATACATTAAAATATAGGGTATATAAATTGAGCATCAAAAATTCCAAAAACAATATTTCTAACCATCTCCATCTTGCAATATTTATCTTGGACATCTATAGTCTCCCCCTGTCTTTGACATCAATGAAAACATATTTCCAAAAATCTACCACTTTGTTATTGATGACAACCCTTAGTCAATTTTGTAATACTCCCCTTGTTTGCAACTCCTTGTGTCTTCCATTATTCCTTTGTCTGAAACTTCTCCCCCTTTGAAATCAATGGAAAAGGGTTGCTCTCCTGAGCTTATGTTTACCTTTACTAATGAGATGAGAGGGATATTAATCCTATCTTCTATATGAGATATTCAAATGTGTCTCTGGGAAGAGGTTTAGTAAAAATATCCACAACCTATTCTTTCTTGGTAATGTATTCCATCTTGACACTTTGCTCAACTACCTATTCTCTTAGGAAGTGGTACTTGACGGGAATATGCTTTGTCTTTGCGTGCATAACATGATTCTTTGAAATGTTGATTGCACTTGTGTTGTCATGAATGATTAATATTGGCTGATCATATTCTACCTTGATATCCTCCAGTGTCTGCTTCATCCAGAGAACTTGTGTGGAACATGTTGTTGTAATATATTCGGCTTCTGTTGTGGATATAGATTGAAGTTTTCTTCTTTCTCAACCATAATAATAAAAAAATTTCTAGAAAGAATTCTCCTCCACTGGTACTTTTCTTATCATCAATACTTCCTACCCAATCTACATATGTATATATTGTTAGAGTAAAGTCCTTACTTCTTGAATACCACAAGCCAAATTCCAATGTGCCCTTCAGATATCTGAATATTATTTTTACTGCTTGCACATGTGTCTCCTTTGGTGTAGATTGAAATCTTGCAACCAATCCTACTTCTTGGATGATGTCTGGCATTGATGTTGTCACATATGGTTTCCAATCATGGAGTTGTACAATGTTTGATTTTCTTCTGGAGATTCATCATCTTTGCACAAATTACATCCTGTGATCATGGGTGTACTGATAGGTGCACAATCTTCCATTCCGAATTTCCTCAACATTTCCTTGATATATTTGGTCTGATAAATGGATATGCCTTTGCTAGATTGAGAAATATGCAACCCTAGAAAGAATGACAATTCTCCAAGCATGGACATCTCAATTTTTATTTTTATTTTCATTTCTTATTTGCATTACTTCCAAATATGATATCATCCACATGAACCACAATGATTAACAAATTTTCATTGTCTTTTTTTATGTAAAGATTATTTTCTACAGTTCCTCTTTTGAAACCTTGTTGTTGTAAGTATTTGTCAAGTCTTGAATACCAAGCTTTGGGAGCTTGCTTTAGTCCATAGAGTGCTGTCTTCAATTTGCATACATGATATTTGTTTTATGAAAATTCAAATCTTTCTAGTTGTTCAATATATACTTCTTCTTCTAAATTTCATGACATTCATTTGATAGATTTTGAAGTTCTTGAAACACACAAATGCCAAAAACATTATGATTGCTTCTAATATTGCAACTAGAGAAAATATTTCTTCAAATTCAATACCTTGAACTAGACCAATATTTGTTTATTTCTTACTACTTATCCATCTTCATCCAATTTGTTTCTGAATACCCATTTGGTGTCAATCACATTATTGTCTTTTGGTCTGGGCACAAGTTCCCATGTCTCATTCTTCTCAATCTGATTTAGTTATTCTTTCATAGCATTAACCCAATGCTTATCTTCACTAGCTTATGCAAATTTCTTGGGATCTATTTTAGATAATGAAGAAAATTTCAATCTTCTTCTAGTATGAACTCTTGTATCTATATCACCAAGAATATGATTTTTTGGATGATGCTTTTGAAAAAATTTGGATGGTGTCTTTAGATCTTGGCGTTCTATTTCTTCTTGTACTTTATTTTCTTCTTCCTTTTCTCATTATCTGTATATTGTCTCCTTTGGATATTCATTTGTTTGTGATTTTTCCTTCTGAGGTATCTCTTCATCCACTCTTATATCAATACTATCTACAACCTTGCACAGTCTTTTGTTGTAGCATTTGTAGGCCTTACTTCTAGATGCATTTCCAAGAAATATACCTTCATCTGTTCTGGAATCAAACTTGCCTAAATTATCTTCATTTCTCTTTATATAGCACTTTCTCCCAAATACTTTGAAGTATTTGACTGTAGTTGGTCTACCTTTCCATAATTCATAAGGTGTATTGTTGTTGTTCACTCTAATTTGTGCTCTATTCAAAATGTAGATTGTTGTGCTAGTTACATCTCTCCAAAGGGTGTCTGGTAGTTTGGCTTCATTCAACATTGTTCTAGCCATTTCTTGTATAATTTTGTTCTTCCTTTCTACAACTCCATTTTGTTGTGGAGTCCTTGTTGCTGAAAAATATCTCTTGATTCCATGATTCTCATAGAATTCCTCAAATTCATAAGAGATAAACTCACCTCCTCTGTTTGATCTTAAGCACTTGATGTTTGAATCAGTCTCATTTTCAACTAGGGATTTGAAAGCTTTAAACTTCTCAAATGCTTGAGATTTTTCTTTAAGAAATGTAACCCATTTCATTCTTGTGTAATCATCAATAAACAACATAAAATAACTCTTACCTTTTAAAGTTTCTGTTCTTGATGGCCTGTAGAGGTATGTGTGTACAAGTTCCAATGGCTTTGGTGTTGAGTACTTTGTTGTTTTGAAACTAAATATCGTTTGCTTCCCATGCTGACATGGCTTACAAATAGTGTTGGCAGGCTTTGAGATCCTTGGCATATCTCTTACTTCTTGTGTTTCGTTGAGTTTTTCTAGATTGTCAATTTTTTTATGACCCATCCCTCTATGCCATAACCAACTTTTGTTTACTTGTCCCATACAACATTTTTCTCCTTTGACTTCATCGAGAACATATACATTGCTCAGGGTTCTATTTGCATTTACCACTAATCTTTCTGAACCTRCTTTCCTTATCTCACATCCTTTAGAATGAAATGTGAGGTTGTAACCTTGATCACACATTTGAATGACACTTAGAAGATTGTGTTTTAACCCTTCAATATACAAGACATTATGTGTTTTAGTCTTTCCATTATCAAGACTAACGATACCTTTTCCAACTATCCTTGCAGAAGCATTATCCCCAAAGGTAACAGTGCCTCCTTTTTCTTCTTTTAGGGTGAGAAATTTGATTTAATTCCCTTGTCATGCATTTTGAACATCCACTATCAATGTACCATTGGCTTCCTTTTTCTTTAGCATACATTGCAAGTCCACATTATTCCTTATTYAGTTATTCTTGCTTCATTTTCCACACCTTTATGTATTCTTCTCTATGCTTGGTAAGAACATCTTCTTCGTTGTTTTGTTTAGGAGACTTTATTATGTTGCTTCTACAGTCACATGCTATGTGCCCATAGTTATTGCACTTATAACATTCAATATTGTAATCAAGTAGGGAAACAAATGAATTGTAGTTTCTATCAACAAACCCAAGAGAACTTCTTGTTTTGTTTCTCACATAATCATTTTTTGAGTTCTAATAAGAACTTATTTTTTTATCTCTCACATGATCACTTCTTGCATAATATCTACAATCTAGTGCTTTATGACTAAGTTATTGCAAGAAAAATGATATCCAAGAAAGAGATTTTGGTACCAGGTTGTGAAATGCCTTCGTGGTGGAATAACTCTTCTGAACTTATTCTTGTTGTTCTTGTGAGAAGAATCAAGTTTCTGCTAGTCATCATTTCCTTTCCCATTGTTGCTTTCATTGTTGATGGAGGGTTTGAGAATATTAGCAGAGCTTTTAGAATTTTCTTCATTTTCTTTTTCTAATGGCTTTGTGACCTTAGTGCTTGCATCATCCTTAGGGGTATTTTTGTTTTTCATCGTGTTGAGTTTTGTAGCTCAGATGGTCTTCTACGTGTGCTTGGTGTCTTAGCATTTTTGAGACATAAAGTGGTCTCTAGATATGAACTTTATATTTATAAAGTTTAAGTGACTTTTTTCTTTATGAGGAATAAGGTGACTTAAGTTGTGATAATGAGTGATTATATCACAATTGTAGATCTTAAGTGGCCTAAGATTTAATCTGAGCCATTAGATCTAAATTAACTAAATAACTTACAAATGAAGAAACAAAAAGGAAATCTAGGGAAATATACACATTATTATTCATTAATGAGGTGAGAGAGAACATAAGAGAAAAAGAGAAAAGTGGAGAGACATATTGCAGCAAAGGAGGGAACGATTCCCAAGGAGAAATAAGGACAACATTTAATGCAATTTGTACAACAAGTCAGTGCACAAAAATTGAGGCAAGTAAAACACATGTTTCTAGGAGATTCACACGTGTGAGGACACAGAAACCGAGGTCGCACAACAACAAGTAATGCACATACCATACAACAATTAATGCAGATCATATTGTGCCCAGAAATCGAGGAAGATATAGTACAATCACACCTATGAGAGGCATGAAGTTCAAGGCAGTCGAAATTCTGAGTTTTACAGTCCATATAGGTGGTCGTACAGGCCATATAGTACTACTGACATGATTTCCTGTGTTGGGCACAAATTTCAAGGTGCACTTGTTCTTGTATCTCTTGCTATAACTTACAAAAAAAATTCTCTATGGCCATAACAATAAAATTTCCTCTCTCTACTGGTTTTCCCTTCGAGGTTTTTCTAGGGACATTGCCCAAAATATCTTGTGTCATTGAGTGGTTTGATTTCTTTTTTCCAATGTGCAAATAAAAGATTCAATGTGTTTATTATTATAAGTTCTAGTTTCAAAAATGCATTTATGAATGAGCATTAAACTGAGACACACAATTTATTGAAACCAAAAAACCAAGATTTGAACCTTAAAACATTACATGGTATTAGAGCATTGATACTGAGAGGGGAAACCAAAAAAGTTAACACAAAGGTTTGCAAGAGAATTGTAGTTTTTTCACTAGAAAGAGGGTTGGGCCTTGTTATAAGTTGAGTAGGTCATATGGCTACAGGTTTGAGATTTGAGGATAGGTTGGAGGGGGCTAGAAATCTCAGTCCATGGAATGAAAGGATTGCCTTGTTATTGGAGGAGCAATATTTGTGGAACATTGTTGAGAAAAATGTCATTATTCCTACGGATGCAACATTGTTGGCTGAATATAGAAAAATGAATGTTAAATCCAAGAGGACAATCCTTGATGCCATCAAAGACTATGCCATTCTTCATGTAACCGGGAAAAATAATGCATGTGAGATATGGGAATATTTAACCAAGCTATACCAAAGTGACAATCAAAACAGAAAGATGGTGTTGAGAGAAAAGACAAGAAACACCAAGATGACCAAAACTAATATAGTTGTATCATACCTTACCAAGTTGTCACATATTCGTGATGAACTAGGGGTTGTTGGAGAAAAAGTGGAAGGGGAAGAATTGGTTAGAATTGCCTTAAATGGTTTTTCAAAACTATGGGATTCATTTGTTCATGGTATTTTTTCGAAGGAAAAGCTTCCTGATTGGGAGAGACTTTGGAAAGACTTTATACAGGAGGAGATCAGAGTTGGTAAGCAGCTGGGGGATGATGAGGAAAATGTGGCTCTTTCAACAAAGGGAAAGAACAAATCCAGGAAAGGTCAAACAAGTAAGACTAAGTCAAAGGGTAAACATAAAAAGGACATGAGAAAAGTTAAGTGCTTTTCATTTCATAAGATGGGGCACTATGCAGGTCAATATCCTAACAAGAAAATTAAGAGACAAGTTGTAGCTTCAACTGAAGTAGATGATTTTACTGCTAGATTTGAGAGAGAGTTCTCTTTGTTGATATGTCTTTCCATGAGTGCAACTTCTACTAGTGTTTGGTATATAGATAATGGAGCCTCCAATCATATGACAGGTGTGTGCAAGCACTTTACAAATCTTATAAATAATGATGTTGATCTTGATGTAGAGATTGGAAATGATTCCAAGGTCAAGGAAGTTGGTCATGAGACAATATCCTTTCAGAGGGAGTTTCAGCAGCCCATGGTAGTGAGGGATGTATTGAATGTTATAGGGTTGGAAAAGAGTCTGGTATTAGTTTCCGCTATAGAGGACAAGGGTTATGAAGTGATTTTACGAAATGGATAGGTACTCATTCATCCTAAGGGATCCAGTGTCACAATAACAAAGGTGATTGGGATTAGCTAGGGGAAACTATACAGGCTTATGTTTCAGACAACACGAGCCTTGATACACAACAACAACAATAACCACAACAACAACAACAATGATTTATGTGAGGTATGGCATAAGAGGATGGATCATTTTTACCATGGAGCTCTTTAGATGCTGAGAGAGATTGTTACTCGATTGCCATATTTAAGTACAGAGCAATAGGATGTGTGCAAAGGGTGTGCACTCAGGAAGTACACCAAGGATGCATTTCCGAGTAGTGATAGAAGAGCAACGAGGATTATAGATTTGGTACATTCAGATGTATGTGGGCTGATGTTAGCAATATCTTTGAGTGGATTTAAGTATTATGTTACCTTTATATATGACTTCTCCAGGAAGACCAAGAGTCAGGTCTTTAGTCAGTTTCAAGAGTTTAAATATCTCGTGGAGAACTAGACCGGAAGGAAAACATGAGTGTTGAGGTCTGACAATGGGGGTGATTATACCTCCAATGAATTCAAGAAAATTTGTATTCATGAGGGGATCAAAAGAGGGTTGAAATTTCCATACAACCCACAACAAAATGGGGTTGCAGAAAGAAAGAACAAGCCTATTGTTGGAGCAACAAAACCCATATTACATGATCAGTATATATCGATGTTTCTTTGGACTGAGGCATGCAACATAATTGTTTACATTCAGAACAAGAGTCCTCATAGGGAATTGGGGAATAAAACAACTGAGGAGGGTTTTCGATGGAAGAATCCTAAGGTTGGGCACTTTCACATCTTTGAGTGCTTGAATTATTCACATATTCCTTCAAAGAAGAAAAAAAATCTACAACCCACAACTAAAAAGGGAATATTTTTTGGGTATAGCTAGACTTCAAAGGCTTATCACATATACATTCCTACCTTGAAGAAGGAAATGGTTAGGAGGGATGTGAATTTTGAGGAGGAGAAATCCTTTAGGAAGTCTCACATATCACCTACAATAGAGGAGGAGCAACATGCTCCTCAGGTTCAAGTGAACACACCACAAGTTTTAGGTTCACAGGTTTCAACAGCTACAAGTTCATGTTACAAGAAAAATATATCTATGGCTAGGGGTAAACCAAAATAGACGGAAATGACTGCAGAAATCAAATCTAATCTCAGATATGCTATATAAATAAATATTCTAACAAGAAAAGATAAAAGGCCTACCTCGTCCAAACGTCCGATGAAGTCCATCGTTGAGCACTTGACTCAAAGCAATACACTTGCAACTTGTCCTCAACAACCAAGAAACACAAGCATATGGTGATAATATATAATTTTAGCACATTCAATAACATAATCCATCAACATTCATAACAAATATGCCCATGGAATAACAATTCAAATATTTGCAAGATATTAATTGGACAAGAAAAGAGTATTTCTATTAAAATGTAATCAGCAGAAGTGAATGAATTACAAACTTCCATGTCAGCATGGTTCAGAACTAAGAAACTAAGTCCCTTCCAGCTGGGCCTCCACCACTTCAATCCTCCACCAAAGGCAAGATCATATAAGAGAGACAATGAGGTTCTCAATCAAGTAGGGAAGAGCTTGGGGGTTGAACAATGTGTTTAGACGTAAAAGGATAAAGGGATGCAGACTCAATATGAAGTGAATAATTTCTCCAGAGTAACTTTTCTCTCAAATTTGAATTCTTCTCCTCTTTTCCATAGCTCGGATTTGCCCCATTTATATCCTTCTAGTGGAAACCCGATGTATGCGGCCTGTAGTGGTGCAACCTACGTATACGAATGTTGTATAATAGGTAGGGCACGTATATGTGGAAACATATTGTTTTTAGCTCTGGGATTTGCAAAAAGGGACTTCAAGTCTGCATAAGGAAATGGAACAAGGACTTCTGAGAAAATTTTCATAGGGTGAGGCAAATCTTGCTATAAAAATTCCCAAGTTACAAATTCATAGGCCATTGATGCTCAGTCTTCAGGTACACATTCTTCATATGAGAGGGATGAGCAGGAGGTGTCTGCTCCATAGGAGGCCAATTTAAAGAAGATGAAGCCAAGATGGCTTCATATGACCTTGAAGGTTGCACATGAGCATGTGGAAAGTCCTAAGAGTACTGTTAGGGAGAGAAAGGCACTAGCGAGATTTTGTAGTTATATGGCTTTGATGAGCAATATTCAAGAGTCTGAGCCTTCTACTTATGAGGAGGAAACAAGCTAGTAGGTCTGGAGGGATTTCATGGTGGAAGAGTATGTTTCCATCATGAAGAATGATGTTTGGGAGGTTGTTTCGAGATTTGAGGGGAAGTCAGTGATGTTGGCGCGGGACTATTTTGGGGAGAAAAGCTTATTTTTGAGCATGCACCATATGTGGAGGAAAAGAAGCATGCAGAATATGGAGGAAAAACAACAGGTCGAAGACCGAGGAAAAGAAGCGTGCACATGTCGAAGAACCTATCCATGTTAGGGTTATGGTTTTTTATATGAATGTAATGGCTATGAACCAATAGAATAATATAAATAAAGGCCTAGGAGGTCTAGTAGAGGTTGGTCAAGGAGATAATAGTTGGTATGAATAATCCAATGAGAAATTTTTTGAGGGTTAGGTCACAGGCTGTGGAGCCTGGTGTGGTCTAGTCTGCCTCGTGGATGAAACTTATCTTACTTTTTTATTGTAAGCATGAAGACTGTAATGTGCGCAGTGTGAGTTTTGAAGAATGATGAATAAAAGAGAAGAAGATACAAATATTTGTAGACACATCCCTAGGGGGGGTGAACCACGGTAACTCGATTGTGTTAATGCGTCTGAAAGGTTGTTTTACTGCTTATGATATTTATTAGTTAAAGAATGGATATTTATCTTAGATTATGAAAACTTGCATGCATAGTTTTCTTGATGAATGAATAATATATTTAATTGAATGAATAATAAATGTGATGCATAAGGAAAAGGAACAGATCACAATCTTGATCCCTTCCCTGGTTGTGGACATCTCAGTCTTGCAGTCCCCCATAATCTATCTCGGGTGAGATTGCATTGTGCACTCTGTGTGCAGAGTTGCCTTTTGGTTTACGAGGAGGGCCAATAGTTTGAGGGTTTTGTTGGAAACCTTTGAGATCAGAACCTAGGTCAGCCCAAGCGTCCAACAACTGGTTTTGTTGCCAACTGGAACTACACATAATATATTGGAAGGTATATGTTGAAGAACAACATGAAGAATGAAAAAATAGAAGGGAATGTTGAGGTCATGGAATTCAATGAAAGTAGATATTGAAATATGGTTAAGGACACATGAAATCGAGTTTGTGCAGAAGTATTTTTCTGTGAAAATATCTCAACAAATATGTGTTTAGCGACTTGCATGAAGTATTTTTCTATGAATTTCCGCAATTGTTACAGTAGTGGTTATTGAGGTTGAAGGACAACCATCCTACAAATAAAATAAGACAACTAGGGTGGCATCCTGTGGAGATCGTGCAGTTTCAACAAGTCAATAATAAATTTACGTGCGCAGTAGATTTTTGGTTAGACGGTATTATTGCAGGGTTTATCACTGAATTTGCAGTTGATACTGTGAAGTCATACACTGCTGCAGAGCATGAATTTTCGAAGGGACCCAGAGTTAGGCACATAAGATCACTATATACTTCCATCAAGATTTTATTATATGACAAAGGCATGATGGCCATGTGGGAAGGAGGGGAAGCATTGACAAGAGTTTGAGATATGGATAGGGAGTGGGATAAGGGGAAGCAGAGGGAGGCCATGAACCTGATCATGATGGACGAGGACTATACAAATAAGATAATGACAAAATCTGGAACGACACGTAGTGGTAGACCTTACCAGTATAAGATGAATAAAAAAAATAGGGCCATAGGCGATATAGAAGGCTTGGCGAGTGATGAGGAATAGGTAGAGGATATCTAGGTTGTGGAGTAGATTGAGGAAATCCTACCTGCAAAATATGAAAGGAAAACAAGAGGTCCAGAGTCAGGAACAAAAGGCAGAACTCTAGTCCAGATCACAGTTAGTGTGGAACCTACAACTCCATGTGTGACTAATACACCTAAAGGAACACAAGCTTTTAGACAACCAATTTTTAATAGAAGAGGTGCAACAGGTTAAGGGTCCAACAAAAAAAAACCAACTGGAGGTACTGGTTCAAGAAGTAGCAGTCAACTATCTACACCATGCGGAGGAAGTAGTTCAACATGTTTCAAAATGGCGGGAGTAGATCCCACTGTCAGATTACTAGAGTTTTGTGGCGAGGCATCAGAGGACCCTGAGAAGCATTTATTCATCTGTGAAAAGATCTAGGAGGCGAAGCAGGTCATAAACGAGGATAAAAAGGGATTTTGGCTAAAACATTCAGAGATTGCATGCTAGACCGGTACATGAGCCTTGATGTAAATAGTCAACAAGGAGCACCAAAGACTGTCGCAGAGGTGAAAAATCCATTGGTAAATTAATTTCAGAATCCAAGTTCACAAGACCAGTACATGAACGAAATGATTGAGATCAGGCATAAACCAGGTGAGTCTACTTGTGATATTCATCAAAGGTTCAAATGTCTGAAAGGTAAGTTGAAGTACTCTACTACTGACATGCAACATAGGCATCTATTTTTGAACTCACTATTACCACATTTGAAGTATCCCTTGAGACAACAAAGTTCAAAACTAAGGCAGACGCTCTGCAAGCATCCTTGCAGCTGGAAGAAAACCAATATCAACAGACAGATCCAACAATAGAAGAGTTGAAATAGGATCTCAAGAATATGACATTTCAGTTGAACCAGAATAAGGTTAAGGAGAAGAGAGAAGTTGTTTGGTGTACGTTATGCAGGACATAAGGACACCATAAGAATGAATGTCCAACCTTTGTGCAGTGCTTGGCCGCAGGGGTGACAAATTGATTAGTTACATGAGGACTTTGGTGTCAAATTTGTAAGACACATGGGCATGATCCATATCATTGTCCAATGATGCAGAAGTATAAGACAATGCCAAAAATTTATTACTAGAATTTGTGTAAGTTAGTGGGTCACGATGACAAGGACTGCAAAACACTGGAATTGATGAGAGAGAGAACTTCAGACACCTATTAGGTGCAAGAATATATGATGGCATGGAAATATGCACCGCGGTTCAATAATGCACAATCACAATTCAATCCCATGCAGCCACAATACAACAATGTGCAGCCGTAATATAATAACACGCAGTACAACCAGATACCCCAATATAATGCACTGCATGGATATAGAGTTGGATTCAAAGGTGGAGGTCAGGGAAGAGGAGGATTTGGATGAGGCAGAGGGCCAGTAGTTTGCCACAATTGTCAACAACCACGACACTATGCAAGAGACTGTCCACTTCCACCCGTGACATGTATGTATTGTCGCACAGTAGACCACAACACAAAATATTGTTCAACATTATTGGGAAAGATACATGAAAAATAGAACTAGAAAAATCAGAATGTACAGTGGATTTATACATAAGCTAGGGATGGTGGGAAGAACATTAACATAGTTACTCTAGGAGGAGCCAAGACGGGAGTCGATGCGACCAAAGATGACCCAACTCAACACCAATGGGTCAAGAAGAACACTGAGCCACAAAAGAATTTTGATGCGCAGAAAGAAAAATAGACGTTTAAGGAATCTAGCTAGGTGATTCTAAAGAAACAAATTGGGTGTACATCAACTGCACAAGAAAGTCATGATCCAACAATGTACCACTTGCCACCTTCAATGGATCAAACTAGCAAAGGACAACCTTCAGAGAAAGTAACCTAAAGACTTTTCTGCAATCCTTTGTAAAGTTATTGAATGATCCATCATCCATTAAGGTCTTACACAATACATAAGTAGAAGGGAAGTTAGAATAGAAGACAGTTAATCATCTCCATATGAGAATAAGAACAAGTAGGGAATTCACGTTAAATGTCAACATTGGGGATTTCAATATGGGGGATGTCATACTTGATTTAGGCTCTGAAGTAAATCTCTTACCTAAGAAGACATGGAAGTGCATGGGGGAACCCACATTAGGGTATTCACCTGTCCAGTTGAAATTGAAAAATCAACATAGAGTGTTACCAATTGGAAGACTTAAAGGTGTGACAATAGACTTGGATGGAGTGCACACTGTGGCAAATTTCGAAGTTATAAAAATAGTAGATGGCACAACACCCTACCCAACATTACTAGAATGGACTGGGAATTTTATAACCAGGTTGTGATCAACCTCAAGACACGAAAAATGACCTTTGAATTAGGTGAGTAAAGAGTGATTTCTCCACTAGACCCCTCAGAAGGAGAAAGGTTTGTAGAGGCGACATGTTTGGACTTGGAAGAAATAAATCAGGTATACAGGACTACCGCGCGGGAAGAATATTATGTCAACCCAACTGCAAATGAGGTACTCAGCTGGAGAAACATTACATCATGTGCCTCGGACTCAGATACAGGTCTAGAAAACTGACAACAAAGACTACATGAAGTCTCCACAAGGAGGTGCGCGAGAATAGAGTGCGCATTAAGGTGGGTCGGTACAGAGGTAAGGGAACCTCCCACTTTTCATGGTTTGAACGACCTAGAAGAATTCTTGACAAACTATGAGGAAGAATTTTTGGAAAATCATAGGTTGTTAGCCCTGGATATTGCACTAAAGGAAACACCCGCAATATGGTGGGGCACACACAAGGAAACGATTCAAGACTAGTATCAGTGTAAACGACTACTGCTCATTAGATTTGGCGTAGAACATGGGAACAATATATTGCAGAAATATGATGGGTGAGGAAGACCAGCTGAGCACATAGAGAAATGCATAACACAGTGGACGCTGACACCACTGGAAGAATGGCCTCATTACTTTATTCATACATTGGAAGGGATACCATGGAACTAGTACATAGAACAGGAACTACGCAGAGGCACTACAGAAGGGACAATCTTACAACATAATTTTGTGGTAACTTTATGATTTGAGCATGAGAACCCCAATATCGATTCAAACCTGAAGTTGATACATGGAATTATATTTTTTGAGGAACCTGAGGTGGAAATTATAACAGGATATCAACAACATAACATACAGATATTCAAATACTTACTCTCATTTTATCATGTCGTAGAGGAAGCACAAGAAGAAGATGATCCATGCAAAATCCAGATAACAAAGAGAACGAGAGGTGGAAGGTCCATCTATGGAATCAAAGGCATTTGATGCACCAATTAAGGTCAAGTAAGTCAACATTGGGACAGAAGAAAAGCATAAAATGACAAACATTGGAGACTATTGGGATGAGCAGACACTAGAAAGGATAACAAAATTACAATGCGAATACAACGACCTGTTTCCAGCAACCTTTACAGACATGAAAGGAATAGCGGGTGATCTGGGTGAGATGAAGATACCCCTAAACCCAGATGCTAGACCTGTTAGACAAATACCTTACAGGCTAAATCTAGTGTATAAGCAAAAATTGAAAGAAAAACTTGACCAAATGCTAGAAGATGGTATCATAGAGCCAGTGGAAGACTCTGAATGGATCATTCCCATGGTGGTCCAAAAAAAGAAACAAAGGGGAATAAGAATTTGTGTAGATCTAAGAAAATTGAATGATGCTTTCTTACATGATCCTTTCCCTACCCCTTTTACAGATGAGGTCTTGGAGAATGTGGGAGGCCAAGAAGCATATTCATTCATAGATGGATTCAAAGGGTATCATGAGATTAAAATAGCTCAAGAGGATAGGCATATGACTGCATTTGCTATAGAATGGGGATCCTATCAGTATACAATTATGCCCTTTGGACTGAAGAATGCACCAACTATCTTTTCAAGGGTGCTCATAGCTGCTTTTAAAGATTTCATACATAAGTTCTTAGAAGTATATTTGGATGACTGGACTATTTTTAGTCTATTGAAAGATCATGTAGAAGTATTAAGACTAATGTTGGACATGTGTAGGCAATGCCAGATCCCATTAAACATCAAGAAATGTATTTTCAACACACCTTTTGGGATACTATTAGGACATGTGGTATGTAGACAGGGGTTATTGGTTGACCCTGCTAAGATTGTTGTAATTGTGAACTTACCACCATCGAAGTTAGTGCGCTAGTTAAGAGCCACACTTGGACATACAGGGTACTGCAAGAATTTTATCAAGGGGTATGCACAAATTACCGCATCGATGGAAAAAACTGTTGAATAAGGACACTAAATTTCAATGAAATGAGGATTGTTAGCAAGGGTTGGATACTTTGAAGGAGAAGATGGTGACAACACCTATTTTAGTATTTCCAGACTGGGAAAAAACATTTCATGTGCATGTAGATGCCTCAAAAATAACACTTGGAGAAATTTTGGCGCAGGCAGGAGCAGATGACTTAGATCATCCTATAGCCTTTGCAAGAAGGAAGTTATCAGACTCAGAGAAGAATTACAACACAACAGAAAGAGAAGGTCTCGCCACGGTGTATGCACTGCAAAAATTCAAACACTACTTATTGGGAAAGCACTTTAAAAATGTTCATAGATCATTCTTCCCTCAAATATCTAGTCAACAAGCCAGCGTTGAGGGGGAGGATCTATAGATGACTATTACTATTTCAGGAATTTGATTTTGAAGTAATAGTTAAACCATGGAAACTGAATGTAGGACCAGATCACTTATCAAGGATAACCCATGGAGAAGAATCTACTAACTTAGAAGACAACTTCCCTGATGCGCAATTATTTTCAGTACAGATAACTAATGAGTACTTTTCTGATATCATTGAATTCTTGAACACAAGAGTTGCGCCAAAGGAGTTTAGTATCACGTAGAAGAAAAACCTGGTAGTTAGAGCCGCAGACTATCAATTAATTGCATGTCATTTATACAAGCTGGGAGGAGACAACATTTTGAGAAGGTGTGTGATGGAGCATGAACGACCCATTGTTCTAGCAAAATCTCATGAAGGTATAGCTGGCAGACACTATGCAGGAAAGGATATTGCACAGAAGGTATTGCGCACAGGTTTATGGTGGCCAACAATTCATAAGGATGCAAAAGAATATTGTCAAAACTATGATGTCTTTTAGAGAGTTGGCAAACCTAACAAGAGGGATGAGATGCCACTAAGACCCCAAGAAACTCTTCAGGTATTTGACAAGTGGGCAATATATTTTGTAGGGCCTATTAATTCACCAACAAGAAGGTCAGGAGAAAGATACATCATTACTGTGAAAGAATATTTAACCAGATGGGAAGAAGCAACACCAGTCAAGGATTGCAACGCAGAGACAACATCACACTTCTTATTTGAGAAGGTGATTACAAGATTTAGATGTCGTGACCAAGGTGCACATTTTATTAATAGTACCATCCAAGCTATGACTGAGGAATTTTAAGTCTATCACTAGATGAGTACACCATATCATCCTCAATCCAATGGGATAGTAGAAGCCTTCAACAAGATTTTGGAGAATTCCTTGACAAAGATTTGTAATGTCAATAGAGATGATTAAGATTTAAAAATACCAGCAATATTATGGGAATACAAAAATACATGTAAGAAGCTGACATGACATACACCATTCTGATTGGTGTATGGACAAGAAGCAATGGTTCTATTATAATTTTTGGTACCCAAATTGCACGTTGCAGCAATCACAAATATGATAGAAAGAGGCGTAGTACAAGAAAGGTTAAGTCAACTTATGGAACTTGAAGAAGACAAAGTTCTGGTAGGATTCCACCAAGAATTACAAAAAGCAAGGGACAAATCCTGGCATGATAGACACATAAACAAGAAGAGCTTTAAGGAGGGAGATCTAGTTCTCCTTATGACAACAAATATTTGCAACATCCAGGTAAGTTCAGAATGAATTGGCTAGGGACATATGAAGTGAAGTATGTCACAGATGGAGGATTTGTGCAACTAAAGTACTTGACAGGGAAAGAAATGCAGTGTCTGGTGAATGGTAGTCGACTGAAACTGTATAGGGACAATCAACCCACTAACCCTCAATAGTTGCAACGCAGAAAGGAAGCCATGTGTATAGTGTACTATAGTAGAAATTAGGAAAGAAAAATTATGAAAAGACATAAAAAGTAGAAAAGAAGAAAAATACAAAAAGAGACGGAAGTTGGTTGGATGGTAGAAAATTGGGAAAAGTAGCGCGCAAAAGATAGCTAAACTAGCATGACAAGAAGTAAAGTTACTGCATGCAGGATATAACTAACAGGCAACAAACACAGTGCGTTGAGGAAGAATCATCGCGGAAATTTGTAGCACACCAGAAAGTTGTAGCACACCGGAAAAGTGGCCAATGGTCGGAAAAGAAAAAAATCGGTCATCGGAAAATGAAGGCACAAACCGAGCATTTATGAAATTTAACGAAGCGTGCTGAAGAAGCTTTAGAAAATTTATGACACAAAAGGAAATGTATTCGAGAAGATTTATGGCATTTATGATACGCCTTATATAACCAGAAAGCAGGACAAACAACCTTCATTGTGAATTTGAGCGTACGCAGAGTGGAGGAGCACGAAGATGAGCGATGAACATGCGATTCCAAAGACTTTAACAACTAGATTTCAACAGCAGGAGGGAGATTTACGTAGGATGGCACCACCAAAGGTTGGCGCACCAAGCCAAGCGGCAAGAAAAAAACAGAGCAACACCAGGTCACCGCAAGAACCTGCAGGGGAAGAACAGGTGCATACACAACCAGAGGGAACCATTGATGTCGACGCTATTCCTTCACCACGAGATGAACCAGTAAGCACTACACTTCTGGAGGAGGAGGGAAACCCTCCTTAGACAGTAAGAATGGACATTGATCCACAGAGTAGTGCAAGGGAACAAAACCCTTCTATGTCAAAAAACCCATGAAAACAATCCAGGGGAAAAGTAGCCCACCAAACGAATGGCGTGGATAGCAAGAGAACAATATCCAACGGGTCAGGGTCACAACCCATGGCAGGTTCCGCGCAGCAAGACGAAGTGAAAATTGAAGATATAACAGGGCAACTAGAGTCAGACAGAGAAGAAGGAGAACCAGAGGTTGGGCCATCTAGCGTGCCAAAAAAGAGGAAAGAGAAACAACCCATTATGAGATCCCCATGCAAGCATCCCAAGGCATCTATAGTCTTACCATGCATACCAGAAGGGGTGCAAGCCGCTACAGGATTGTTGGGATGCGTCGAGAAATTGATATATGCAGACCATGATGTGTCTGACACTAGAAAGTTCCCAGAATTCGTGCAACATGTTTACATGGAAAGTCTAGGCACATGGCCACTAGGAGATCCGATGTTGTAGCCAAAACAATGGATAGTAGAACTGATCAACACAAGGAT